>JAKELK010000171.1:0-134050 GCA_021525775.1 Lactarius deliciosus
CCTCCCCCGACGCGACCAGAATCGCTATAGTTTCCCAAGCGCGCGCAGCTGCTGACCCAGGCTCCCGTTTTCCGTCTGCACGAGGTTGATCTCCTCGAGCAGGGCAAGCCGCTGCGTCTGCTCGTGCTCCGACACGGCGTTGACCGTGCGCAGCTCCTCTTGCACCGCCGCTGCGTCCTCCGCAAGCTGCAGTGCACGCGCGGACAGCACCCCGTTCGCCTCGGTGAGCTGGCGCAGCGTCTCTGTCTGCTCCGCAGCGCGCTCCTCTACCGCAAGTTTCTCCGCGGCGAGTTGATCGACCTGCTCCTGCCTGCCAAGACGAAGAGCATCAGTAACATTCCCGCGGTACGCGAAGAGGGAGAGAGGCGCGTACAAACCGTCCGAGCCAGCGAGCTGCTCCTCGAGCGTGCGCACCTGGCGCTGGTACATCCCAAGCGCGGCGTTGCGCGCTTCTGTGCGCGCTCCACGTTCTTCTTGAGCAGGTCGTGCGCCTGCGCGAGACGTATGAGGCACTTCATCAACGCGTGGTCGTCCGCAATGAGCGCCTGCGCGCGCAGCGCGAACGCCTCGCCGCGAAACGTGCCTGGGCCCGAGCCTCCGCCGTCGACCACAGGCGATCTCGGCGAGCCAGGTGTGCCCGGGCCCGAATTGGGCGGCGCGGCGGTGGCACCGTTACCGCTGCCGTTGGTATTCGTGGTGCCGCCACCAGGGTATAGAGGCTCTTGAGCGCGCGCACGTCCAGGTCGCTGGTTGACGGGCAGGGGCTGCCTAGGGTACCCGCACGCAGACTAGGCGAGCGTGGCGCGGCTGAGCCGGGCGGCGCGCGCTTCTGGAGACAGGAACGTCGCTGAGAGGGGCAGCAAGATCGCCACGAAGCCCATGGCGCCCTTCCCGAAGGCGATCGAAGAGGTGGGGTCGCGGTTTTGAGGGGTGCTGCGTCGATGCAGGACGGCTGCTCTGCGTGGGGCAACCGTCTGAGCATTGCGTGCCCCTCCCGGGGCGGTTGGACAAAGAAACGGAGCACACTTACACTCACAGGAGAGCGGGTCTGCGGCAAAAATATAGAATCCCATCGGCATCCACTTTCCATCCTTCAGTCTCTTCCTTGTCTTATGAGAAAATGTCAGAGCCATCGACAAAGTTTGACACGCCGGGTCCTGGTGGTCATCTGTGGGGGGCGTCGGTGGTGGGGATCGAGCCAAGTAGGAGGTACCTGTTCCCGGGCCTATCCTGCCTCCGTTACGTTGATATCTTGGGAGGAGCTCGGGACATCGAAAGATTATGGTACAAGTTGGTCGTTCGACGTTGCTCGTTGCTTCCACGCTTACGTATGCTGTCCGTCTCACTCTCGTTTGTGCCAAACTCTTATTCGCCGCATCTGTCGGATTCCCCAAGTTATGGCCGCTAGTGAAGAGAGAGAGAGAAATGGGATGGATGGAAATGCGGGAGTCGGAACGAGAAAACGAGGGCACAAAATGGCTCATGCACCAACGTCGTATATTTCAATGGGTATTGACCGAATATTGACCATTTGATCTGAATCCTTCCTATCCAGCATTCCGTCTGTGTTGAAGGCAGAGAATGCGAGCACCGAAAGATGAGAAATGAAAGGAGCGATGGTTTCAATCCCCTCGACCCTCAGAACAATTCCACTCCGGGGTTATGGGACGCTCGACGCTGCTCATACTAGTAACAAGTAGCCCATCTGACAGTCAAGCACCTCAGGCACGTAGTCAACATCGTCGCATTCTCCAAGCGCCGTAATAAGGCAATCACGGCGGCACCGGGGCTATCAGCGAAATAGCCTGAGACGCGCTGGCGTACTGTCATGATCTCTCCGAGTCGATTTCGACGCAAGCAATGTTCTCTCGACCGCACGTCATGTAAGTTTTCCGTTACCGATACAACAATTGCACTACTACCCCTCTGTAACGACCTTGTCCCTCATCTTGAATTGGCTTCAGAGACGCTCGACCTTACCACCAACAAGGGACGCGAGCAACCAGTATTCACAGACATTACCGAAGCTAATGAGATATAGACGGTTGTCCATGTGAGGCTTCCGCGTCATTGCAAGGCGCGCCCACGAGCTCGGGCAGCGTTGAGACACATTTTACGACTCTATTCAAGTTTACACGTGCTTGGCTGCCGTATTTATACCGCGTGATACGAACATACGTACACAGGACGATGAAACGTGTTGGGTAGTATTTGTCCAGTGGTGACGGGAGCCCAATAGGAATATACTCAATCGCACGCCGCATGTCTAACAGTCTAAGAGATTGAGAGACGGGTTTAAGCGATATCATACCGGTAACGCGAAGGATCCAGGGGACGATCTCCTGAACGCTCAACGTTTGGTTCCCGAAGTAAAGGACGCGGGATGGCTACGTCCGAGTCAGTAACCGGTGGCAATTGCGGTCGAATATCTAGGGTAACCGTAGTACTTGCGTCGATTGCGCGATTCACCGAAGGGAGGTCAAGGGCGTCCGTTTCCTTGCGAAAACCAGGCCGAGGGCTACCATCGTCTTCGGCGCTAGCACCCAGATCGGGCGCAGAGGTCAGTCCTGGACGAGCGTTGGGAAACAGTAGTAACTATTATCGAGCGATGAGATTCTAGGTAAGACAATAACAGGTCAGATCGAGCGATGGGAAAGTGTGAAGACAACGGCGAACCTGTAGGAAATATGTCGTCGAGAACTGGAGCTAAAGATGAGAGATTTGGTGCATCGAAAGGCGTCCGGAGGTCTGCATCGTGCTGGAGGGAAATGGCGGCGGGTAGGGAGGTAAAGGAGAGAGAAGGGGCAGGTGTCGAAGGTTCGGGAGCAGGGTCGGGCGTTGACATAACTGAGGTGACAATGTCCTGTATTGCACCAGCGGCAGCTGGATCCGGTGAGGCAACGGGAATGCACAGGCTTTCGATGATTGCCTGATGAACGGGGTCGAAGTTGCCAGACAGCGGCACACCGGTGAGGCTGTTGAGGACATGGTGTGAGGTTGGTACGGACGAGGAAGGCGCATCGGGACTGGCAAGGGAAGTAGGTGGCAACGCAGCGTCGTCATTCGGGTCGGTGCGAGCAAACCTTGCGGAGGCAGAGTCGTTGTGGATGTGAAGTGTAAGGTCAGAATGATGACCAGGGATGTTGCATAGTGGATACGAACTTGGTGACCACAGAATGTAGTCGTTGTCGCTAGTAGAGGCAGAGAAAGCTGTAGGGGCAGCATCGGTATCTCGATGTAGAGTGACGTAAACCTGGCGAATCGGTCTGAGGATATACCCTGCGATCGTCATATCGTCGTCACTCTGGGCTTTTAGAACCATTTGATTCCAGAGTGCACAGAACTCGTGCTGCTGTTCAGGTGACGTATTTTGTACATCGAATCTGGAAGCTGCTCGTAGAACCTGAACGTACGTATATTCCGGCCAGAACACTTCCTGGTAATGGCTAAATTGCAGGCGAGTAATGTGAGTCAATACGGCAAGTGACAGGCTGTCCCCCTGTGTGGGGTAGTCTCGGAGGACGGATTCGGGGACGCCTAGTTCGCTGGAGGCAAGAATAAACCAAGAGTCATCGCGCCGTCGTGCCCTTGCAATAATTCCAAAAACTGTGGCTTGGATAATCGCAGTAGTTTCTTCATCCTTGCCCTCGCCCCAGCCTCTCACAAGATGTGCAATTTCGGCAGATTGCACTGGCCCGTACTGGTCTTCGGACAAGATCTTATTGAGGACACGCCAAAACAATGATTCAGAAGTGTCGGTGGGTTTGATCGCCTTGCCACATACGACAGCTCGCCGGCGTTTGACATGGTGAGGGAGCAGATCGGATGAGAACGTGCGGTCTAACAATCCGATCAATGCCATCGAAAGTTCAAACGTTTGCCCTTCGGTGAGACTGGGGAGAGGATCGTCGACCAACTTGGAGCTGCGGAAGCCAGGTAAGCCGGAAAAGAAGCGCTCTAGTTCGTGATCTTCGTCCAAACTGTCGAACGTCCACAGAAACGCGCGGGTATCGATCTCCGAAGGGCATTTCCGAGCGGTATCCTCAGCTGTCTTCTGCATGCCCTGCATAAGCAGTTTGCGATAACTTTCCTCCAGGTCGCTAAAGTATTTCCAGAATCTCCTCCAGGCTTCATCCCAGGCGTCAAAATGAAGGTAGACCGACCAGGATAACCACCCAAGAACCCTATAGGTGACATATGGTATCCCGGTAATAATGTGCCACGCCGGAAGGGAGAGTGGTGTGTGGTATGGGCTGTCATGACGAACGATTGGCATGAAAGTGATACACCCGTACAGCGCGATGCACACGCCGACCCACGACAGCACCAACTTGAAAATCGTGAGATTGACGTTCCATAGGAACACAACTAGACCGGCAAGGAACAGGAAAAGGGAAACATGTAGCAGCGTAGGTAAGGCTTCAACCGCCCACGGAAGGAGAAACTTGTCCACGCCTTCAGCAAAGAATGCACGGATCCGAGCTCGCTTATGTGGACTGTAACGTGGCTGAGTGATCTTGAGGTATCTCCGTGCCCACTGCTGTAGTAGTGTCGCAAGTAGAGCACAGGTAAGACTGATGACCAAGCTCATGAACCAGAGCGAATTGACCCAGACGGCATATGTTGGCGGAGAGAATGGGGGCGGAGAAGTAGGGAGAGTGTTGGATTGATTTGGGTTGGAAACGGTCTGATAGATATTCGCGAGGTAGAAGTTGGAGGTGTCCTGTGGGTTCGTTCGGATGTCTTGGATTGACACTGAGATCAACGACGCGACGGCAGCAGAGAATAAACCGGTCTACAGGAGATGAGTCTGTAAGGGGTGCATGGGATTGGAAGATAGCGACGCACAAAGATGAGAATTCCGTCAGCGTCCGCTTTCCATGCTTCGGCCATTTTCTTGTCTTCCTCCGTCGCCATTTCCAAGTACATTGAAAAAATTGGCCCCGAGCCATCAACGAAATTGGATACACCCTTCGATGCTTGATTCTGCGCCAACTGGGGTGGGTATTGGTAGTCACCTGTGGAGGCGTCAGTAGCCGAGCACGACGAGGACAGAGCCTGAGGAAAGTGGGAGCAAGCGTACCGGTTCCCGGGTCTATACCTGCCTCGGCGACGTTGACATCCTCGGGATGAGCTCGGGACATGGCGTGGGCTGATTAAGGAGAAGACAATGTACTGTGGTAGAAGGCGTACTACCCCTTGGCTAGTCGCAAGGCACATACGGGACAGGCCCGGATCGACCGATTCGAGCGCTCAACGGTTTGTTTTCGCTAAATAGGCGTGTTGCGTAGTAGAAAAGGAGGGGTTAGCCTGACGCGAAGACCTCTCCTCTCATTGTACCGAAGCAGTGAAGAGGGATTCTCGAAAGAACTGATGAATAAAACACGGTATTACCCAAGGTATTGCCCGTGGACGGCCGTGTGGAAGAAATACCGATTAGATTGCTCAGTGCAAACTTGAACGACTCTTGCTTCAAGCCATTCAGCTCTTGGTGAATGTCAAAGAATTGCGTTCAATTTGTCCGCGTAAAAAAAATCCAAAGAAAAAAATACATTAAGTAGCTAGACAGATGTGGTGAAGCAAGACAAGCAAAACACGGTACGGCAGCGTCCCCGGTTTGCCAAAGGAATAGAAGAAAAGAAAGGGAATCAGAACGTGCCTCCACGCTCCCTCCCCCGACGCGACCGGAATCGCTATAGCTTCCCAAGCGCGCGCAGCTGCTGACAGAGGCCCCTGTTTTCCGTCTGCACGAGGTTGATCTCCTCGAGCAGGGCAAGCCGCTGCGTCTGCTCGCGCTCCGACACGGCGTTGACCGTGCGCAGCTCCTCTTGCACCGCCGCTGCGTCCTCCGCAAGCTGCAGTGCACGCGCGGACAGCACCCCGTTCGCCTCGGTGAGCTGGCGCAGCGTCTCTGTCTGCTCCGCAGCGCGCTCCTCTACCGCAAGTTTCTCCGCGGCGAGTTGATCGACCTGCTCCTGCCTGCCAAGACGAAGAGCATCAGTAACATTCCCGCGGTACGCGAAGAGGGAGAGAGGCGCGTACAAACCGTCCGAGCCAGCGAGCTGCTCCTCGAGCGTGCGCACCTGGCGCTGGTACATCTCAAGCGCGGCGTTGCGCGCTTCTGTGCGCGCTCCACGTTCTTCTTGAGCAGGTCGTGCGCCTGCGCGAGACGTATGAGGCACTCCATCAACGCGCGGTCGTCCGCAATGAGCGCCTGCACGCACAGCGCGAACGCCTCGACGCGAAACGTGCCTGGGCCCGAGCCTCCGCCGTCGACCACAGGCGATCTCAGCGTGTGCCCGGGCCCGGATTGGGCGGCGCGGCGGAGGCACCGTTGCCGCTGCCGTTGGTATACGTGGTACCGCTGCCAGGGTACAGTATAGAGGCTCTTGAGCGCGCGCACGCCCAGGTCGCTGGTTGACGGGCCGGGGCTGCCTAGGGTGCCCGCACGCAGACTAGGCGAGCGTGGCGCAGCTGAGCCGTGCGCGCGCGCTTCTGGAGACGGGAGCGTTGCCGAGAGGGGCAGCAGGATCGCCACGAAGCCCGTGGCGCCCTTCCCGAAGGGGATCGAAGAGGTGGGTCGCGGTTTTGAAAGGTGCTGCATCGACGCGGGACGGTTGCTCTGCGTGGGGCAACCGTCTGAGCATTGCGTGCCCCTCCCGGGGCGGGTGGACGAAGAAACGGAGCACACTTACACTCACAGGAGAGCGGGTCCGCGGTACAAATATAAGAATCCCATCGGCATCCACTTTCCATCCTTCAGTCTTCTTCTTGTCTTATGAGAAAATGTCAGAGCCATCGACAAAGTTTGACACGTGGGTCCCGGTGGTCATCTGTGGGGGCGTCGGTGGTGGGGATTGAGCCAAGTGGGAGTGAGGTACCTGTTCCCGGCCTATCCTGCCTCCGTTACGTTGACATCTTGGGAGGAGCTCGGGACATCGAGTACAAATTTGGTCGTTCGACGTTGCTCGTTGCTCCCGCGCTTACGTATGCTGTCCGTCTCACTCTCGTTTTGTGCCAAACTCTTGTTTGCCGCAATCTGTCGGATTCCCCAAGTTATGGCCGCTAGTGAAGAGAGAGAGAGAGAAATGGGATGGATGGAAATGCGGGAGTCGGAACGAGAAAACGAGGGCACAAAATGGCTCATGCACCAACGTCGTATATTTTCAATGGGTATTGACCGAATATTGACCATTTGATCTGAATCCTTCCTATCCGGCATTCCGTCTGTGTTGAAGGCAGAGAATGCGAGCACCGAAAGATGAGAAATGAAAGGAGCGATGGTTTCAAACTTTCAATCCCTTCGACCCTCAGAACAATACCACTCCGGCGATATGGGACGCTCGACGCTGCTCACACTAGCAACGAGTGGCCCATCTGACAGTCAAGCACCTCAGGCACGTAGTCAACATCGTCGCTTTCTCCAAGCGCCGTAATAAGGCGATCACGGCGACACCGGGGCTATCAACGAAAAACCCTGAGACGCGATGGCGTACTGTCATGATCTCTCGATTTCGACGCCACCAACGTTCTCTCGACCACACGCCATGTAAGTTCTCCGTTACCGATTAGACACCTGCAACGATTGCACTGCAACGACCTTGTCCTTCATCTTGGAATGGCCCCATAGTATATCAAGACGTTCGACCTTACTCTCCAACAAGGAACGCAAGCAGCCAATATTCACAAACTACCGAAGCAGATGAGATAGAGATTGATACCTAGGTGAGGCTTCCGCGTCATTGCCAGGTGAGCTTTATGAAGACGACACTCTATTCAAGTTTACACGTGTTTGGCTGCCGTACTTGTACGGCGCGATGCGAACATACGTACATAAGTGATAAAAAGTATTGAGTCTAGTGGTAACGAGAGCCCAATAGAAATATACCCAATCGCACACGCACGTATAAGAGATTGAGGGACGGATCAAACGATATCATACGGGAAACGCGAAAGATCCGGAGAATCTTCTGAACGCTCGGCATTTGGTCCCCTAAGTGAAGGGCCCAGGATGGCTACGTCCGGGTCAGTAACCGACGGAAATTGCGGTCGCAGATCTAGGGTAGCCGTAGTGTATGCGTGGATTGCGCGATTCACCGAAGGGAGGTCAAGGGCATCCTGTTCCTTGCGAAAACCGGGCCGAGGGTTACCATCGTCTTCGGCGCTAGCACCCAGATCGGGCGCAGAGGTCGGTCCTGGACGAGCGTTGGGAGCAGTAGTAACTATTATTGAGTGATGAGATTCTAGGTAAGACAATAACAGGTCAGATCGACCGATGGGCAAGTGTGAAGACAACGGCGAACCTGTAGGAGTCATGTCGTCGAGAACTGGAGCTAAAGTTGAGAGATTTGGTGCATCGAAAGGCGTCCGGAGGTCTGCGTCGTGCTGGAGGGAAACGGCGGCGGGTGGGGAGGTAAAGGAAAGAGAAGGGGCAGGTGTCGAAGGTTCGGGAGCGGGGTCGGGCGTTGATATAACTGAGGTGACAATGACTTGTATTGCACCAGCGGCGGCTGGAACCGGTGAGGTAACGGGAATGTACACGCTTTCGATGGTTGCTTGATGGACGGGGTCGAAGCTGTCAGGCAGTGGTACCTCGGTAAGGCGGTCGAGGACATGAAGCGAAGTTGGTACGGACGAGAAAGGCGCATCAGGACTGGCAATGGAAGCAGGTGACAACGCAGCGTCATCATTCGGGCTGGTGTGAGCAAAGGTTGCGGAGGCAGAGTCACCGTGGATGTGAAGTGTAGGGTCAGAATGATGACCAGGGATATTGCACAGTGGGTACGAAGTTGGTTGGAACAGAATGTCGTCGTTGTCGCTAGTAGAGGCGGAGAAAGCTGTAGGGGCAGCATCGGTATGTCGATGGAGAGTGACGTAAACCTGGCGAATCGGTCTGAGGATAAACAGTGCGATCTCCCTACCTTCGTCACCCCGGGCTTTTAGAACGATTTGATTCCAGAGTGCACAGAACTCGTGCTGCTGTTCAGGTAACGTATTTTGTACATCGAATCTGGAAGCTGCTCCTAGAACCCTTGAATATGCACGTGTCAGCGAGGACACTTCCCCAAGTTCCCGGTAATGGTTAAATTGCAGGCGAGTAATGTGAGTCAATACGGCAAGTGACAGGCTGTCCCCTTGCACGGCGCAGTCTCGAAGGACGGATTCTGGGACGCCAAGTTCATTGGAGGCAAGAATAAACCAAGAGTCATCGCGCCGTCGTGCCTTTGCAATGATACCAAAAACTATGGCTTGGATAATCGCAGTAGTTTGTACATCCTTGCCTTCGCCCCAGCCTCTCACAAGATGTGCAATTTCGGCAGATTGCACTGGCCCGTACTGGTCTTCGGACAAGATCCTATTGAGGATACGCCAAAACAATGATTCAGAAGTGTCGGTGGGTTTGATCGCCTTGCCACATACGACAGCTCGCCGGCGTTTGACATGGTGAGGGAGCAGATCGGATGCGAATGTGCGGTCTAACAATCCAATCAATGCCATCGAAAGCTCCAACGTTTGCTCTCCAGTGAGGCTGGGCAGAGGATCGTCGACCAACTTGGAGCCGCGGAAGCCAGGTAAGCCGGAAAAGAAGCGCTCTAGTTCGTGATCTTCGTCCAAACTGTCGAACGTCCACAGAAACGCGCGGGTATCAATTTCCGAAGGGGATTTCCGAGCGGTATCCTCAGCTGTCTTCTGCATGCCCTGAGTAAGGAATTTGCGATAACTTTCCTCTAGGCCACTAAAATAATTCCAGGCTCCATAACGGTAAACTGACCAGGAAAACCACCGAAGAATCCCATAGGTGATATATGGTATCCCGGTAATAATGTGCCACGCCGGCAGGGAGAGTGGTGTGTGGTATGGGCTGTCACGACGAATGATTGGCATCAAAGTGATGCACCCGTACAGCGCCATGCACGCGCTGACCCACGACAGCACCAACTTGAAAATCGTAAGATTGACGTTCCATAGGAACACAGCTAGACCAGCAAGGAACAGGAAAAGGGAAACATGTAGCAGCGTGGGTAAGGCTTCAACCGCCCAAGGAAGGAGAAACTTGTCGACGCCTTCAGCAAAGAATGCACGGATACGTGCTCGCTTATCTAGACTGTAACGTGGCTGAGTGATCTTGAGGTATCTCCGTGCCCACTGCTGTAGCAATGTCGCGAGTAGAGCACAGGTAAGACTGATGACCAAGCTCATGAACCAGAGCGAATTGACCCAGACGGCATATGTCGGTGGAGAGAACGGGGGTGGAGAAGTAGGGAGAGTGCTGGATTGATTCGGGTTTGAAACGGTCTGATAGATATTCGCGAGGTAGAAGTTGGAGGTGTCCTGTGGGTTCGGTCGGATGTCTTGGATTGACACCGAGATCAACGACGCGACTGCAGCAGAGAATAAACCGGTCTATAGGATATGAGTTTATGAAGCGGTGCATGGGATTGGAGGATAGTGACGCACAAAGATGAGAATGCCGTCAGCATCTGCTTGCCATGCTTCGACCATTTTCTTGTCTTCTTCGGTGGCCATTTCCAAGTACATTGAAAAGATAGGACCGGAGCCATCGACGAAGTTAGATACACCCTTCGATGCTTGATTCTGCGCCGACTGGGGTGGGTACTGGTGGTCACCTGTGGGGGCGTCAGGGCTGATGAGAATGGCAACGATAGAGCTAAGTACCTATTCCCGGGAGTATACCCGCCTCGGCGACGTTGACATCCTCGGGATGAGCTTGGGACATGTCGTTGATCGATCAAGGAGGACACAATGTATTTGGGAAGCGTACTGCCCCTTGGCTAGTCCCAAGGCACCGTGAGGCGGTACAGAATCAACCGAACCGCAAGCGCTCGACGCTCAGCGTTCAACAGTTTGTTGTCGCCAAATAGGCTTTAATTCTGTTATTTTTGCATTGCGTGGTAGAAAAGGAGGGGTTAGCCCGACGCGAAGACCTCTCTCGTTGTACTGAAGCAATGAAGAGGGAACCGTGCGCCCTGGACCGGCCATGTCGAAATACCGATCAGATTACTGAACACAAATGACTCTTGAGAGTCATCGCTTGGATCGTTTCTGACCTGAGCCCACGCTCTCATTCAAGCCATTCAGCTCTTGGTAAATGTCAAAGAATTGTGTTTAATTTGTCCATGTAAAAAAAAAAATCCAAAGAGAAAATACATTGTAGCTAGACAGATGTGGTGAAGCAAGACAAGAAAAACACGGCGCGGCAGCGTCCCCGGTTTGCCAAAGGAATCCGAACGTGCCTCTACGTTCCCTCCCCAGGTGCGGCCGGAATCGCTATAGCTTCCCCAGCGCGCGCAGCTGCTGGCGCAAGCTCCCGTTTTCCATCTGCACGACGTTGATCTCCTTGAGTAATGCAAGCCGCTGCATCTGCTCGCGCTCCGACACGGTGTTGACCGCACGCAGCTCCTCTTGCGCCGGCGCCGGGTCCTCCGCGAGCTGCAGCGCCCGTGCGGACAGCACTGCTTTCGCCTCGGTGAGCTGGTCCAGCGCCTCGGCCTGCTCCGCAGCGCGCTCCTCCACCGCAAGTTTCTCCACGGCGAGCTGGTCCACCTGCTCCTGTCTGCCAAGACAAAGCGCATCAATACAATGTACGCGAAGAGGGAGAGAGAGGCGCGTACAAACCGTCTGACATCGCGAGCTGCTCCTCGAGCGTGCGCACCTGGCGCTGGTATGTCTCGAGCGCGGCGTTGCTGTCCTGCGCAAGCTTCTGTGCATGCTCCGCGTTCTTCTTGAGCAGGTCGTGAGCCTGCGCAAACCGTATGAGGCACTCCATCAACGCGCAATTGTCCGCAGTGAGCGCCTGCACGCGCAGCACGAACGCCTAAGCGTGCCCGGGCCCGAGCCTCCGCCGTCGACCACGAGCAATCTCAGCGAGCCAGGTGTACCCCGGCCCGAATTGGGTGCGGCGGAGGCGCGTTGCCGCTGCCCTCTTGAGCGCGTGCACGTCCAGGTCGCTGATTGAACCTGCACGCAGCACTGGGTGATGTTTGCCCGTTGCCTGCGTGGCACCGCTGGGCTGTGCGGCGCGCACTTCTGGAGACGGGAGTGTCGCCCAGAGGGGGCTGCAGGATCGCCACGAAGCCCGCGGCGCCAGCGTCCTTCGCGAAGGCGATCGAAGATGTGAGTCGCTGTTCTGAGGGGTGCTGCGTCAACGCGGGACGGCTGCTCTACGTAGGTCAGCCATCTGAGCGTTGCGTACCCCTCACTGGGCTGGCAGGTGAAGAAACGGAGCACACTTACACTTACGGGAGAGCGGGAGAGCAGCGTCTGGATTTCCTCCTTTGCGGTATGGAGACGCACAAATTATAATAACCCCATCAGCGTCCGCTTTCCATCCTTCACTCATCTTCTTGTCTTCTTCTGAAACCATTTCTTATACATTGAGAAAATAGGTCCGGAGCCGTCGACGGTGTTTGATAACTTGATTCTGCGCCAACTGGGGTGGGTCCTAGTGGTCATCTGTGGGAGCGTCAGTGACGATAATTGAGCCATGTGAGAACGAGGTACCTGTTCCCAGGCCTATACCTGTCTCCATTACATTCATCTTGCGGGGAACTCGGGACATGGCACTAATCTTGGCTTGAATAGAGACGCACGTGTATGAGGATCCCATCTGCAGCCGCTTTCCAACCTTCGACCATTTCTTGTCTTCTTTCCCTGCCATCTCCAGATACATTGAAAAGATAGGACCAGATCCATCAATGAAACCCTGTGTTGCTTGAGTCGGCGCCGACATGGGTGGCCACCTGTGGGTGCGGCGGCGAGAGTTGAGAACGGCTAGAATAGAATTATGTGGAGGGAATGTAAGGTAAGGTCTATATCTACTCCTGCTTCAGATACGTTGATAGTCTCGTGAGGAATATCAGACATTGAAGATGATGCAGCAAAGAAGTTGGCGGTTTGTCATTTTCCCGTTGCGGAAAGCCGCCGTGTGGACCCCAGACAGGGCCTCCCAACACCAAGAGTACGCACACACTTACACTGGCACCATACCCGGGGCGCCGACCCCATCGCTGTACGACTCTCGTCTCTCGCCCTTGCAACTCCATGTCGCCCTCTGTCTTGCTCTTTGCATCACTGGATCTCATATGTACATATTTTCTACACATGTTCAACTCGCCCTAGGTCTGCCCGCCCGTACATCGTTGTCATGAACGCCATTCCACGTACCTTTTTCACTGCGCGCACTCGGACGACATGCCCTCGCTGCATGCAGGCGCAGCGGGAGCCCGTGGTGAAGGACAGGGATGGCGGCAGTGACGGGTGAGTCTGTCTCGCGACCGAGCAAGTTCGATGTTAGGACACGAACGAATGACTTTCGACGTGGGTTGAGTTCTGGTGCGTTGCTGCTGCCTCAAAGTCGGGGGCTGCATGTCTGATTCGCTGGTATGGTCAAAACTTGCCCGCACGCCGGAAAGTGCTGCAGGTCTCCCGCGCCGTTGTCGGGCTCACACTATCAGAGAGAAAGGCGCCCTTGGAGTGTCTTGTCGACGTCGTTTCCAAAGCGGGTCAGCTGTATGTCCTACGCCTCTCTCTCCGCTTCACCTACTGGCGCACTTCGCATCTCCATGCAGAGACTACGACTGCAGCTCGTGGACATCCGCCAGCCGCGTCCCAGGCGACACAGCCTGCCAAGCTCAACGCGATCTCCATGGCCTCTTACGACCGGACTATTTTCGACTTTGACCCGCTCCTCAAGACAGATGTGGGCATCACCCTTCGCGCTCATCTGAATATTCCTTAGTTGCATGCTGGATGACCTGTGCGATCGGCAGCATGCGCATGCAGATGCGTCTCGGTGAGCGCTACGTCATCAACGGTTTGGCCACCTCCTCCCCTAACCAAATATTGTTCGTTTCTTTTATCCATATTACAGTAGTGCTGTGATAAATAAAGAGCGGACCATGTCGGCTTGTTAGTGACCAAGCTCACGCAGCCTGCGCAGACTTTGGGCGCGTATTCAGTCCGCAGGAGAGAGCGCTCCTGGTCAAGCGCCTCGCGGGCGGCCCGCCCAGCTCATGTGTGTGTTCGATGTCGTTGTTCTCGTCCGGCGTCAGCGCCGGTAGCAATCTAAGAATCCTATGGTGGGAGAGTATACCTAGGTCAGTTTCAAATACTCATTGGGAGCTGTCGTTCTCAATGTCTACGGCAGCAGCGTTCTCTCACCCACGTTTCCCAACTCCACACATATTTCACTGCCGTAGCCTAGTATATTTGTACCGCGTAATAGGACGGTATATACATGAGGTGACAAAAGGACTAACAAGGATATACCCTATCACACACATCTAAGTGATTGGGGGACGCGTTAAACCATATCATACCGGCCGTGTGAAATGTGCGGAGGATGGTCAGCATCATGATCTGGCTCCCGCGGTGAAGGTCCCGCGATGGCTACTTCCGGTTTAGTAATTGATCTCATTAACGGAGGCGGTGGAGGATCTAGGTTAGCCATACTGTTTGCGTGGATTGCCTCAAGAGCGCCAGGAGTATCTTTCTCCTTGCGCAAACCGAGCTGGGGTCTACCATCCGTAGCACCCATGTCAGGCGCAGAGGTCGGCCCCGGAGAAGTGCTGGGAACAGGAGTAACTATCATCGAGCTATGGGGTTCTGGGACAAGAAGTGAGAGGTCAGATCAAGCGACGGGCGAGTGTTAAGACAGCGGCGGACCTGTAGGAAGTATATTGTCGATAACTGGATTACCAGAAACTGAAGATGGGAGATTTGGTGCGTCTAAAGACGTCTCTGCGTCGTGTTGGAGGGAAACGGCGGCGGGTAGGGAGGCAAAGGAAAGAGAAGGGGTAGGTGTCGACGTTGCGGGAGTGGGGTCGGACAATGATATAACTGAGGTGACAATATCCGGTATTGCACCACCGGTGGCTGGATCCGGGGAGATAACGGGAATGCGGAGGCTTTCGACGGTTGCCTGATGAACGGGGTCGAAGTTGTCAGGCAGTGGTACATCGGTGAGGCCGTTGAGGGCATGAAGTGAGGCTGGTATGAACGAGGAAGGCGCATCGGAATTGGCAAGGAGAGTAGGTGGCAGCGCAGCATCATCATTCAGGCCGGTGCGAGCAAAGGTTGCGGAGGCAGAGTCATTGTGGATGTGAGGTGTAGGGTCGGAATGATGACCAGGGATGTTGCACAGTGGATACGAAGTTGGTCGGAACAGAACGTCGTCCGAGTCGCTAGTGGAGGCGGAGAAAGCTGTAGGGGCAGCATCGGTATCTCGATGCAGAGTGACGTAAACCTGGCGAATCGGTCTGAGGATATGCGGTGCGATCTCCCAACCTTCGTAGCCCCGGGCTTTTAGAACGATTTGATTCCAGAGTGCACAGAACTCGTGCTGCTGTTCCGGTGACGTATTTTGTACATCGAATCTGGAAGCTGCTCGTAGAACCCTAAAGTAGTCATACGACTGCTCCTGGGACGCTTGGTTAAATTGGTGGCGAGTAATGTGAGTCAATATGGCAAGCGACAGGTTGTCCCCCTGTGTGGCGTAGTCTCGGAGGACGGATTCGGGGATGCCCAGTTCGTTGGAGGCAAGAATAAACCAAGAGTCATCGCGCCGTCGTGCCCTTACAATGATACCAAAAACTATGACTTGGATAATCGCAGTAGTTTCTTCATCCTTGCCCTCGCCCCAGCCTTTCACAAGATGTGCAATCTCGGCAGATTGCACTGGCCCGTACTGGCCTTCGGTCAAGACTCTATCGAGGACACGCCAAAAAAATATTTTAGAAGTGTCTGCGGGATTGATCGCCTTGGCGCAAACAACAGCCCGCCGCCTTTTGACATGGTCAGGGAGCAGGTCGGATGAGAATGTACGGTCTAACAATCCAATCGGTGTCATCAAAAGCTTCAACGTTTGCTCTTCGGTGAGACTTGGCAGAGGATCGTCGACCACGTTCGAGCTGCGGAAGCCAGGTAAGCCGGAAAAGAAGCGCTCGAGTTCATGATCTTCGTCCAAACTGTCGAACGTCCACAGAAACGCGCGGGTATCGATCTCCGAAGGGCATTTCCGAGCGGTATCCTCAGCTGTCTTCTGCATGCCCTGCATAAGCAATTTGCGATAACTTTCCTCCAGGCGTCTAAAGTAATGGGAGGCTCTACTCCAGGCTTCATCCCAGGCGTCAAAATGAAGGTAGACCGACCAGGATAACCACCCAAGAACCCTATAGGTGACATATAGTATCCCGGTAATAATGTGCCACGCCGGAAGGGAGAGTGGTGTGTGGTATGGGCTGTCATGACGAACGATTGGCATCAAAGTGATACACCCGTACAGCGCCATGCACACGCCGACCCACGACAGTACCAACTTGAAAATCGTTAGATTGACGTTCCATAGGAACACAGCTAGACCAGCGAGGAACAGGAAAAGGGAAACATGTAGCAGCGTGGGTAAGGCTTCAACCGCCCACGGAAGGAGGAACTTGTCCACGCCTTCGGCAAAGAATGCACGGATACGTGCTCGCTTATCTAGACTGTAACGTGGCTGAGTGACCTTGAGGTATCTCCGTGCCCACTGCTGTAGCAATGTCGCGAGTAGAGCACAGGTAAGACTGATGACTAAGCTCATGAACCAGAGCGAATTGACCCAGACGGCATATGTTGGCGGAGAGAATGGGGGTGGAGAAGTAGGGACAGTGCTGGATTGATTCGGGTTGGAAACGGTCTGATAGATATTCGCAAGGTAGAAGTTGGAGGTGTCCTGTGGGTTCGGTCGGATGTCTTGGATTGACACTGAGATCAACGACGCGACGGCAGCAGAGAATAAACCAGTCTACAGGAGATGAGTCTGTAAGGGGTGCATGGGATTGGAAGATAGCGACGCACAAAGATGAGAATTCCGTCAGCGTCCGCTTTCCATGCTTCGGCCATTTTCTTGTCTTCTTCCGTCGCCATTTCCAAGTACATTGAAAAGATAGGACCGGAGCCATCGACGAAGTTGGATACACCCTTCGATGCTTGATTCTGCGCCAACTGGGGTGCGTACTGGGGGTCCCCTGCAGAGACGTCAGTAGCCGAGAACGGCGAGGACAGAGCCCGAGGAAAGTGGGAACAAGGTACCTGTTTCCGGGTCTATACCTGCCTCGGCGACGTTGACGTCCTCGGGATGAGCTCGGGACATGGCGTGGGTTGATTAAGGAGAAGACAATGTACTGGGGTGGAAGGCGTACTGCCCCTTGGCTAGTCGCAAGGCACCGTGAGGCAATACGGGATCGACCGATTCGAGCGCTCAACAGTTTGTTGTCGCTAAAATAATGGTACAGTAGAAAAGGAGTTAGCCTGACGCGAAGACCTCTCCTCTCATTGTACCGAAGCAGTGAAGAGGGAATCTCGGAAAAACTGATGAATAAACACTGTATTGCCCGTGGACATTATAATGCGCGCCCGGCCGTGTGGACGAAATACCGATTTTACTGAACGCAAACTTGAATGACTCTTGCTTCAACCCATTCAGCTCTTGGTGTATGTCAAAGAATTTGTCCACGTAAAAAAAGAAAAAATACATTAAGTAGCTAGACAGATGTGGTGAAGCAAGACAAGCAAAAGCACGGCACGGCAGCGTCCACGGTTTGCCAAAGGAATAGAAGAAAAGAAAAGAAAGAATCCGAACGTGCCTCCACCCGACGCGACCGGAATCGCTATAGCTTCCCAAGCGCGCGCAGCTGCTGGCGCAGGCTCCCGTTTTCCGTCTGCACGAGGTTGATCTCCTCGAGCAGGGCGAGCCGCTGCGTCTGCTCGCGCTCCGACACGGTGTTGACCGCACGCAGCTCCTCCTGCACCGCCGCTGCGTCCTCCGCGAGCTGCAGCGCACGCGCGGACAGCACCGCGTTCGCCTCTGTGAGCTGGCGGAGCGTCTCAGCCTGCTCCGCAGCGCGCTCCTCCACCGCGAGTTTCTCCGCGGCGAGCTGTTCGATCTGTTCCTGTCTGTCAAGAACTCAATGAACTCCCACAGTGCGCGAAGATAAAGAGAGGCACGTACAAACCGTCCGAGTGCACGATCTGCTCCTCGAGCGTGCGCACCTGGCGCTGGTATGTCTCGAGCGCGGCGTTGCTGTCCTGCGCGAGCTTCTGTGCGCGCTCCGCGTTCTTCTTGAGCAGGTCGTGCGCCTGCGCGAACCGTATGAGGCGCTCCATCAACGCGCGGTCATCCGCAATGAGCGCCTGCACGAGCAGCGCGAACGCCTCGACGCTGAACGTGCCCGGGCCCGAGCCTCCGTCATCGACCACAGGCGATCTCGGCGAGCCAGGTGTGCCCGGGCCCGAATTGGGCGGCGCGGCGGTGGCACTGTTGCCGCCGCCGTTGGTATTCGTGGTACCGCCGCCAGTGTATAGAGGCTCTTGAGCGTGCGCACGTCCAAGTCCGGGGCTGCCTGGGGTACTCGCACGCAGACTAGGCAAGCGTGGCGCCACTGAGCCGTGCGGCGCGCGCTTCTGGAGACGCCCAGAGGGGCAGCAGGATCGCCACGAAGCCCGCGGCATCCTTCGCGAAGGGGATCGAAGAGGTGGGTCGCGGTCCTGACGGGTGCTGCGTCATCGCGGGACGGCTGCTCTGCGTGGGGCAACCATCTGAGTATCGCGTGCCCCCTCCCGGGGCGGGTGGATGAAGAAACGGAGCACACTTACAGTTACGGGAGAGCGGGTCCGCCGCGTCTGAATTTTTCCCTGTGCGGTATGAAGACGCACAAATATAAGAATCCCACTTTCCATCCTTCAGTCATCTTCTTGTCTTCTTCTGAAGCCATTTCTATATGAGAAAATGTCAGAGTCATCGACAAAGTTTGATACGCCCTCGATACCTGATTCCGCGCTGATTGGGTCCTGGTGGTCGTCTGTGGGGGCGTCAGTGACGGGGATTGAGCCATGCGGGAGCGAGGAACCTGTTCCCGGGCCTATCCTGCCTCCGTTACGTTGACATCTTGGGAGGAGCTCGGGACATCGTCGTACTGTACATCTCGTCGGGCAGACCAGATACCGAACGTGCATATACGGAGGACATCTCGCCCGGGCCGTAAATTACTGATTGGCACTGAACCCAAACGATTCAGTCACCACCCTCAGCTCAGGCCTCCGCTAGCAATGAGATCAATGACTTTCGACGTGGGTCGAGCCCTCGTGTGTTGTTCTCGAGGTTGAGACTTGCCTACGCCGAAAAGTGGCGATATAAATTCGTGGAAAGTTGAAACGGTATCAAGTTACACGTCGCCTACTTCACTAAAGAGGTAGTGACAACACCACACCGAGCATTGAGCGTCTGAAAACAATCATCCTCTCCGAGTCACTTACTCCTACTACAGTATATCTCCCCACTTATTCAGTACTTCGCTGTCAATCGCTGACATTGCAATGGCCCTTGGTTCTTTGGGGAGTGGACCGGGTCGGGTGGAGAGAAGGAGGACGCCGCCTCGATATTTGCAGAGGAGAGGGGTGCTTTCGACTATCAGGTTTGTCGGTAACTGCATTTAATCCAGGGTAACGCACAGATCGCCGAGCTCGCAGGGTGTATATTTCGTTGGGCAGACGAGATACCGAACGTGTCTTATGTTCAATCGATAAGACAGATGCTTGTGGTCGAAAACGGTCAGAATCCTCCATTTGATGACGTTGCGAGGCGAGGCGATGTCTTCTCTGTCGTATTTTGGGAATGTCAGGGGGCTGGGCGAGGGCACTAGCCGCGGTGCGTGCAGAGGTTTTTTCCATCACCGCTCTCGTCTCATGCGACTTGAACAGAGATTGAAGTATTCGCCAATCTTTTAACACATGACTGGTCAATTCTCCGGAAACAAAAGCATGCGACAGAGTTGTGCGCATTACATCTGTGACTGCGGGGTCCACGATCAAGTACCGCGAGTGCGTTTCCCTCTCTATGGAGTCTCCTAACCCCTCGTGTCCTCATTGCTCATCGACTTAAGCTTGGCGAATTCCGTCAATACGCTCCCATGACAATACACCCACCGCTTCCCTGTCTATGCCTCGCTCGTAGACAGCGCCAGCGCAAACGATAAGCTGTCCGAACTGCGGGTCTCCCCGCCGACTTCGAGAAGTGACTTAAGCAGCGAGAGACCACGCCGTCAAAGAAGAGCGCTCTCTTGGAGCCCTTAACCGACGTCTTCTCCAAAGCCAGGCAGCCGTACGGCGTATCCTTCCTCTCTCTCCGCATCGCCTTCTGGCGTGATTCGCTCTCCAGGCCCCATGTAGAGATACGACCTACCAATCGCCCGAATCCGCATCTCAGGCGACACGGCTTTCCGCGCTCGATGGGACTGCCGAGACCTTCACCTGGCAACTTGTCCATCTTCGACTTTGACCCGCTCGTCAGGCCGATGCGGTCCTCGCTGTGCAAGCGCTCTTCGCGCCCCCCGGATATTACTAAGGGGCGGGCTGGATGACCACACTTGGCAGCACGCCTGCCTATGCAGACGCCACCGGAGAATACAGTACGTCTTCGCGACCAAAGTCGAGTGCCGATTTCCCTCCGCCTCCCTTGCCAATTTCTATTATTTTCTTTCTTCCCAGTAAATAATCCCACATTGGCGCCGTCATAAGTAGGAATTGGTCAGCGCTGGCTTGTTAATGGTCACTCTCGCGCAGATGTTGAGCGCGCATTCGATCCGCAAGGGTGAGCGCCATTGGTCAAACATCTCGTGTGCGTATTCGACGTCATCGCTTTCTCCAAGCGCCGTAATGAGGCAGTCACAGCAGCACCGGCGGCATCGTCAGGGAAGCAACCTGAGACGCCCTGCGGTGGGACGGCGTACTGTCATGGTCTCTCGATTTCGACGCTAGCAACGTTCTTGCGACAACACGTCATATAAGTTCTCCGTTACCGATTGAATACCTGCAACGTCCTTGTCACTCATCTTGGAATGGCTCCATAATATATCAAGACGCTCGACCTTACTCTCAACAAGGCACCCAAGCAGCCAGTATTCACAGACACTACCGAAGCTGATGAGATAGAGATGAATACCCAGGTGAGGCTTCCGTGGTGCACTCATGGGCACGCAGTGGCTCAAGGGCAGCGTTGAGACACATTTTACTATATTCAAATTTACATGTGTTTGGCTGCCGTACTTGTACCGTGCGATACGAACATACGCACGCAAGCGTAAAGTATCGAGTAGTATCAGTCTAGTGGTAACGGGAGCACAATATACCCAATCGCACATACATATGTCAGAGAGACTGGTTAAACCATATCATACCGATAACGCGAAAGATCCGGAGAATCTTCTGAACGCTCTGCATTCACTCCCCTAAGTAAAGGACCCGGGATGGCTACGTCCGAGTCAGTAACCGGTGGCAATTGCGGTCGAATATCTAGGGTAATCGTAGTGCTTGCGTCGATTGCGCGATTCACCGAAGGGAGGTCAAGGGCGTCCGTTTCCTCGCGAAAACCAGGCCGAGGGCTACCGTCGTCTTCGGCGCTAGCAACCAGATCGGGCGCAGAGGTCGGTCCTGGACGAGCGTTGGGAACAGTAGTAACTATTATCGAGCGATGTGATTCTAGGTAAGACAATAACAGGTCAGATCGAGCGATGGGCAAGTGTGAAGACAACGACGAACCTGTAGGAATAATGTCGTCGAGAACTGGAGCTAAAGATGAGAGATTTGGTGCATCGAAAGGCGTCCGGAGGTCTGCGTCGTGCTGGAGGGAAACGGCGGCGGGTAGGGAGGTAAAGGAAAGAGAAGGGGCAGGTGTCGAAGGTTCGGGAGCGGGGTCGGGCGTTGATATAACTGAGGTGACAATGTCCTGTATTGCACCAGCGGCGGTTGGATCCGGTGAGGCAACGGGAATGTGCAGGCTTTCGATTGCCTGATGAACAGGGTCGAAGTTGTCAGGCAGTGGCACATCGGTGAGGCTGTTGCGGACATGAAGTGAGGCCGGTACGGACGAGGAAGGCAAATCAGGACTGGCAAGGGAAGCAGGTGGCAACGCAGCGTCATCATTCGGGTCGGTGCGAGTAAAGGTTGCGGAGGCAGAGTCATCGTGGATGTGAAGTGTAGGGTCGGAATGATGACCAGGGATGTTGCACAGTGGATACGATCTTGGTCGGTACAGAATGTCGTCCTCGTCGCTTGTAGAGGCGGAGAAAGCTGTAGGGGCAGCATCGGTATCTCGATGCAGAGTGACGTAAACCTGGCGAATTGGTCTGAGGATATACCATGCGATCATCATATCGTTGACACTCTGGGCTTTTAGAACAATTTGATTCCAGAGTGCACAGAACTCGTGCTGCTGTTCAGGTGACGTATTTTGTACTTCGAATCTGGAAGCTCCTTCTAGAACCTGAGAGTACGCATATCTCTGCCAGGACACTTCCTGGTAATGGCTAAATTGGTGGCGAGTAATGTGAGTCAATATGGCAAGCGACAGGCTGTCCCCCTGTGTGGGGTAGTCTCGGAGGACGGATTCTGGGACGCCCAGTTCGTTGGAGGCAAGAATAAACCAAGAGTCATCACGCCGTCGTGCCCTTGCAATAATACCAATAACTATGGCTTGGATAATCGCAGTAGTTCCTTCATCCTTGCCCTCACCCCAGCCTCTCACGAGATGTGCAATTTCGGCAGATTGCACTGGCCCGTACTGGTCTTCGGACAAGATCCTATTGAAGATACGCCAAAACAATATTTTAGAAGTGTCTGTGGGATCGATCGCCTTGGCACATACGACAGCTCGCCGGCGTTTGACTTGGTGAGAGAGCAAATCGGATGCGAATGTGCGGTCTAACAATCCAATCAATGCCATCGAAAGCTCCAACGTTTGCTCTCCAGTGAGGCTGGGCAGAGGATCGTCGACCAACTTGGAGCCGCGGAAGCCAGGTAAGCCGGAAAAGAAGCGCTCGAGTTCATGATCTTCGTCCAAACTGTCGAACGTCCACAGAAACGCGCGAGTATCGATCGCCGAAGGAGAATTCAGAGAAGTTTTCTCGACCGTTTTCCGCATGCCTTGCACGAGCAATTTGCGATGACTTTCCTCCAGGGATTGAAAGCGACGGTAGGCTTTTTCAGCAAAGCGAATAAGCGAAAGCGGCCCAAAACAAAGGCACGGAAAAATAAAGAGTGTAGAAAAGGTGAACCATTGAAGGATTCGAAATGTGACCACTTGTATCCCGGCTACAATGTGCCATGCCGGCAACGAGAGTGGGGTGTGGTATGGGCTGTCATGACGAAAGAGCGGGACGAATGTGATGCATCCGTACAGAGCAGTGCAAATGCCAATCCATGACACTACCGACTTGAAAATCGTCAGATTTACGTTCCACAGGAACACAGATATCCCGGCAAAAAACAGGAACAGAGAAACATGCAGCAGGGTCGGCAGCGCTTCAACTGCCCACGGAAGGAGAAACTTGTCGACGCCTTCGAAAAAGAATGCACGGATCCGTGCTCGCTTGTGTAGACTGTAACGTGGCTGAGTGACCTTGAGATATCGCCGTGCCCACTGCTGAAGCAAGGTCGCGAGTAGAGCGCAGCTGATACTGATGACCAAACTCAAGAACAACAGCGCGTTCACCCAAACTGCGTAGTTTGGTGGAGAAAATGGGGGCGGGGAAGCAGGGAGGGAACTAGAGATGTCAGATCGATTTGGATCGGCGAGAGTCTGATAGATATTTGAGAGGTAGAAGTTGGAAGTGTCCTGTGGGTTCTGTCGAATATCTTGAATGGACACTGAGATCAAGGACGCGACAGCAGCAGAGAATAAACCGGTCTATGAGAGATGAGTCAGTAAAGCAGTGCATGGCATTGGGAGATAGTGACGCACAAAGATGAGAATTCCGTCAGCGTCCGCTTGCCATGCTTCGGCCATTTTCTTGTCTTCTTCGGTCGCCATTTCCAAGTACATTGAAAAAATAGGACCGGAGCCATCGACGAAGTTAGATACACCCTGCGACGCTTGATTCTGTGCCAACTGAGGTGGGTACTGGTGGTCACCTGTGGGGGCATCAGGGCTGGTGGGGGCGGTGAGGGTGGAGTAAGGTACCTGTTCCCGGGACTATACCCGCCTCGGCTATGTCGATACCCTCAGGGTGAGCTCGGGACATGGAAGATTATGACGATTTGGGGAGGTCACAATGTATTAGGATGGAAGGAGTTCGGTTAGTCGCAGGGCACTATGAGGCGATACAGTACAGTACTGCACAGGATCGAACCGTGACCACAAGCGCTTGTCACTCAATGGCCCGTTTGTCGTTGCGAAACTGACATTGATTCTCATTGTGTGCTGTCATAAGTCATTTTTGCATTGCGTGGTGGTAAAGCCAGGGGTCAGCCTGACGCGAAGACCTCTCTTCTCGTTGTACTGCAGTCGAGAGGGAGTCTCGCAAATGATATTGCCAGTCCATCGCCAGTCTTTTTTTTTTTTGGAAGGGCGCTTTTATTCCTGTATCTAGCTTCTTTTTGTCTACGGGTAGACGTCTAGATACTACGGAACAAGTGCTACAGGAAGCAAGACAAGCAAAAGCACGGCACGGCAGCGTCCCCGGTTTGCCAAAGGAATGGAAGAAAATAAAAGGAATACGAACGTGCCTCCACGTTCCCTCCCCGACGCGACCGGAATCGCTATAGCTTCCCAAGCGCCAAGCGCGCGCAGCTGCTGGCGCAGGCTCCCGTTTTCCGTCTGCACGAGGTTGATCTCCTCGAGTAATGCAAGCTGCTGCGTCTGCTCGCGCTCCGACACGGTGTTGACCGCACGCAGCTCCTCTTGCACCGCCGCCGCGTCCTCCGCGAGCTGCAGCGCCCGCGCGGACAGCACCCCGTTCGCCTCGGTGAGCTGGCGCAGCGTCTCAGCCTGCTCCGCAGCGCGCTCCTCCACCGCGAGTTTCTCCGCGGCAAGCTGTTCGATCTGTTCCTGTCTGTCAAGAACTCAATAGACTCCCACGGTGCGCGAAGATAATGAGAGGCACGTACAAACCGTCCGAGTGCACGATCTGCTCCTCGAGCGTGCGCACCTGGCGCTGGTATGTCTCGAGCGCGGCGTTGCTGTCCTGCGCGAGCTTCTGCGCGCGCTCCGCGTTCTTCTTGAGCAAGTCGTGCGCCTGCGCGAACCGTATGAGGCGCTCCATCAACTCGCGGTCGTCCGCAATGAGCGCCTGCACGAGCAGCGCGAACGCCTCGACGCTACACGTGTCTGGGTCCGAGCCTCCACCGTCGACCACAGGTGATCTGGGCGAGCCAGGTGTGCCCGGGCCCGAATTGGGCGGCGCGGCGGTGGCACTGTTGCCGCCGCCGTTGGTATTCGTGGTACCGCCGCCAGTGTATAGAGGCTCTTGAGCGTGCGCACGTCCAGGTCCGGGGCTGCCTGGGGTACTCGCACGCAGACTAGGCAATCGTGGTGCCACTGAGCTGTGCGGCGTGCACTTCTGGAGACGCCCAGAGGGGCAGCAGGATCGCCACGAAGCCCGCGGCACCCTTCGCGAAGGGGATCGAAGAAGTGGGTCGCGGTTCTGACGGGTGCTGCGTCATCGCGGGACGGCTGCTCTGCGTGGGGCAACCGTCTGAGTATCGCGTGCCCCCTCCCGGGGCGGGTGGATGAAGAAACGGAGCACACTTACAGTTACGGGAGAGCGGGTCCGCAGCGTCTGGATTTCTCCCTTTGCGGTATGAAGACGCACAAATATAAGAATCCCACTTTCCATCCTTCGGTCCTCTTCTTGTCTTCTGAAGCCATTTCTATATGAGAAAATGTCAGAGTCATCAACAAAGTTTGATACACCCTCGATACCTGATTCCGCGCTGATTGGGTCCTGGTGGTCGTCTGTGGGGGGGTCAGTGACGGGGATTGAGCCATGCGGGAGCGAGGAACCTGTTCCCAGGCCTATCCTGCCTCCATTACGTTGACATCTTGGGAGGAGCTCGGGACATCGTCGTACTGTACATCTCGTCGGGCAGGCCAGATACCGAACGTGCATATACGGAGGACATCTTGCCCAGGCCGTAAATTACTGAACCCAAACGATTCAGTCACCACCCTCAGCTCAGGCTTCCGCTAGCAATGAGATCAATGACTTTCGACGTGGGTCGAGCCCTCGTGTGTTGCTACTGCAGCCTCGTGGTTGGGACCTGCCTACGCCGGAAAGTGGCGATATAAATTCGTGGAAAAGGTATCAAGTTACACGTCGCCTACTTCACTAAAGAGGTAGTGACAACACGACACCGAGCATAGAGCGTCTGAAAACAATCATCTTCTCCGAGTCACTCACTCCTACTACAGTATCTCTCCCCACTTATTCAGTACTTCGCTGTCAATCGCTGACATTGCAATGGCCCTTGGTTCTTTGGGGAGTGGACCGGGTCGGGTGGAGAGAAGGAGGACGCCGTCTCGATATTTGCAGAGGAGAGGGGGTGCTTTCGACTATCAGGTACAGTGCGATACGAACATACGCACGCAAGCGAAAAGTATCGAGTAGTATCAGTCTAGTGGTAACGGGAGCACAATATACCCAGTCGCACATACATATGTCAGAGAGAGACTGGTTAAACTATATCATACCGATAACGCGAAAGATCCGGAGAATCTTCTGAACGCTCTGCATTCACTCCCCTAAGTAAAGGACCCGGGATAGCTACGTCCGAGTCAGTAACCGGTGGCAATTGCGGTCGAATATCTTGGGTAACCGTAGTGCTTGCGTCGATTGCGCGATTCACCGAAGGGAGGTCAAGGGCGTCCGTTTCCTTGCGAAAACCAGGCCGAGGGCTACCATCGTCTTCGATGCTAGCACCCAAATCGGGCGCAGAGGTTGACGAGCAGGCATGGGGAGCAGACTAGTATATTATGTACTACCTAGCTTACCTGTGAGACGAAGTAAATACTGACTATTGTATGTTCTGATTGAACTAGTTGTATTGAGCGCATGCTGGGGTGTTTATATACATCCCAGAGTGTCTAATAATACTTATCTACACTATCTAAAGGCCCAAGGCCACTCAGTTGATCGCAGACGCTGTCCGCGCTCATGATTCGTACTAGCGAGGCCACAGCTCACTGCTGTGGCCGAGCCTGTGGCTCAGCGTTGTGGCGCTCGCCGATTACTCGGCTCGCAGTGCACACGCTCGCGTTCACTCGCTCAACACTCCCCCTCGCTTTGCACACCGGTAGAGGTGTTTAGAGCGTTCTTAGATGAATATATTTCTAATCCAAGAGTGCCCCGAAACTGTGTGAACTTGATGCGACCCAAATTCTTAGTGAACATGTCTGCAGGGTTATCAGCGCCGTTTATGAAGAATAACTCCACTCGGCGTTGCTGAACCACTTCCCGAATGTAATGGTAGCGTATGTCTATGTGTTTGATCCTGCGCTCTTGCACAGGATTCGACGCCATGAATATAGAGCCTTGATTGTCGCCGCACAGTGGAATCGGTCCCATGTTAATGTCAAGCTCACTAAGGAGCGCTTTAATCCACACAAGCTGACGGCTTGTGTCTGACAGGGACATGTATTCCGCTTCTGTCGAGGACAGAGCGACTGTGCGCTGAGCTCTGGAATTCCAGCTGAATATTCCATCCGCTAGTTTAACCATGTATCCGGTAGTGGACCTGCGATCCACAGGGTTTGATGCCCAGTCAGAATCCGCGCACGCGAATAAACCCTTATTGGAGTGGCCACTGTACACCAGTGCATAATCTGCAGTGCCTGCAAGATAGCGGCATATGTGCAGTGCACGATTCAAGTGGTCTTGTGAAGGGCTCGCAGCGTGCTGCGCCATCTTAGTTACAGCAAATGCAATGTCTGGGCGTGTGCCCAGCATGATATACATGAGCGAACCAATGATCTGCTGGTACTGGGTGCGCAGTGTGGTGTCCACAGTGTCTGTGTTCGGTAGGGGGTGATATCCCTCAGGCAGTGGTGTCGTTGCGTACTTAGCGTTCGTCATTCCAAAGCGCTGCAGCACTTTATTGAGGTAGGCAGTCTGGTCAATGCAGACGTTGCCATCCTTCTTAAGTATGCGCATGCGCAGGAATTCCTTCGCTTCGCCGAGGTCACGACACTCCCATTTGCGCATAAAGGCATCTTTCAGAGTGTTCACAAGTGTTTTGTCGCTGCCCATGAAGAGCGCGTCGTCTACATACACTATGACCACTACTGTAGAGCCTTTGGATGTGTGCACAAACAGTCCAGAGTCTGAGAGGAGGCGTTTACAGCCAATGTCACCCATGGATTTGTCCAGCGCTCGCCACCACGCAAGAGCTGCTTGCTTAAGTCCATAGAGTGCACGCTTAAGGCGCAGTACTTTAGTTTCCTGTCCTTTAAGCTTGAAACCTTCGGGCTGCTCCATATAGAGTTCCTCGTCCAATTCCCCATAGAGGAAGGCGCTTTTAACATCTAAGCCAGTGATATACCACTGCTCAAGCGCCGCTAGGGCGAGCATGAGGCGTACTGACTCGAAGCGCACAACAGGAGAGAAGATCTCATTGAAGTCGGTGCCTTCTATCTGAGAGAAGCCCTTGGCCACAAGACGAGCCTTCTTACGGCCGTCTGTTTTCTGGTCAAAAACCCATCGGTTTTTAATGACCTTTCTCCCCTTGGGGAGAACCACTAGCTCGAAGACGTTGCGCTTGCGAAGTGCCTCTAGCTCTTCGCGACATGCAGTCTTCCACTCTTTTCTCTGCGCCTCAGGCAGTCGCAGAATGTCTTTATAAGTCCACTCCCGAATGGAAGTGGTGTGCATTAAGTGTGAATCGTGTGGTACCGCTTTGGCAAGCAGGTAATTGACGAATTCTACTCCCCCTTCCTGGGCTAGCTGTGCCAGGAGTAGGTCTTCGACCTCTACATCACTTGGTAGGGGTGTCAGCGGCGAGTCATCGCGCTGTGGATGGCCAGTGCTAGGTCCAGGAACCTGCCTCTGGCGAGCATTGGAGGGTGGCTGGGAGCGACCCGGCGCATCCCCCACAATATCTCTCCACTGTCGCATCCGCTGAACGTCTCTATGTTGTTGAACGGGGTGCCTGTCTTCCCCATAGACGTTACCAGGTCGTGATGGTATTCTCCTTTCCCGCCCAGAGCGTCTTGGGAGTGGCGGCGGCTGTGGTGCGGCCGCGGGCACATCCTCTTGCTCTGGCACTGGTGCAGGGGAAGGCGAAGTGTTCTCAGGCTGCCGTGGTGGCGCCAGACCCTCGTCAGGATCTTGAGACACTTCCATTGGTCTGGAAGGAGGAGAGCGATGTGGGGTGTCCCCATCATCGCTATCGAAATGAGTAGGCTTTGGTGGTGTACCATGTTGCTCTACTGGCTCTTCCAAGCGGGTAAAGCCACGTTTTTTAGTGGTTTCGCACTTAGGGAACATGTTCTCATCGAAGAGAGCAGTTGCACCTGTGTACACAGTGTTCTTGGTGAGGCGCATGAATGTATACGCCTTAATGCCTTCAGTGTGGCCAATATAGACCATCAGCTCAGACTTAGGTGCGAGTTTATTCACACGACGCTCCTCAGGGATGTGGACATATGCCGCACAGCCGAACACTCGCAGATGCGAAACACTAGGGATTTTGCCATTCAGTGCTTCATAGGGTGTACGCCACTCAAGGCGGCGCACAGGGGTCCTATTGTACACATGTACAGCGTGTAGAACCGCGAATTCCCACCAGGATTCAGGGAGACAGGCATCCAGGCGCATGGCCTGTGCCTTGTCCATGCAGGTGCGCATGAAGCGCTCTGCGCGACCGTTCTGCTTAGGAGTGTACGGTGCGCTCTGCAGTATGCGTATCCCATTGTCCTTGAGAGTGGTAATGAACACTTCTGACTTGTATTCGCCACCCGCGTCCGACATCCACTCTTTAACAGTGGTGCCAAACTGATTCTTAACGAGTGCGATGAAGTGCTTGAGTGCGCCTATTGCAGCACCTTTGGTGCGCAGACACACAATCCAAGCATACGACGTGAAGTCATCGATAAAGCTCACGAAGTATTTGAACTTATGATAAGAGCTTACTGGGAAACTCTTTAAGTCAGAGTGGACCTTCTCAAAGGGCGCAGATGCACGCGTTTCAGAAGGCGAGTGTGCCTGTGAGGGCATCTTGCCTTGCGCGCATCCTGGGCACACTGGTACTTCCCCAGGGAAGTCCAGATCCTTCGGGAAACCCTTGGTGTGGTTTTTAGCGTGGCGCAGCACATCCTTAGAAGGATGGCCAAAGCGCTTATGCATAAGTGTGTAGTCCACTGCGTACACAGTGGCGTTAGCACTCGAGTCTGGGATTGCAGACTCTAGCCAGTAGATAGTGTGGCCAGGGAACGTCGGCACACACTGTATAAGAGGCAATGTAGAGTGTTCTCTGCGCAATACCATGGACTGTGCGTCCCCATAGACGCGCAGCCCCTGCTGCAGGAACTCTCCAACAGAGAGAAGTCTCCCTGTGATTTCGGGAATATAGAACACTGGGTAGAGGCGCGTAGTGCGCTGCCTAGTGTACCCGTTGTGTGTAACTTCGTGCTTAATGAGGACTGCGCCTTTTCCCTTAATGTGGATTGGCTTTGAGGCCGTCTTCACAATAATAGGCGTTTGAATGTCCTCATAGTCTATGAAGTCTTCCATAGAATAGGTAAAGTGCGATGATGCACCAGAGTCTAAGAGCCATTGGGCGCTGCCGTTGTCCTTTCTCATTCCCTTGCACTTAGCACACTCAGCAGAGTCCACGCCATGTGCGCCACTTTGTGCGCATTTATTTAACGATTCTACACAACCATGTACAGTACTGTACTTAAGCTTCGCAGCTAGTTGTGAGATTAGGCGTTCGTGAGTGGTGTGGGGCATCGGGAAGAGGGATGGGACTGACCTGAATTCTTTCAAGCCAGCGGCATCGCAGACCATAGCGTCTAGGTCCCAGTCATCGTTTCCGAGACTGACACAGTCTTCAGCGGACTGGCGCTGTGTGTCGGGAGAGGGTGAGCGACTGAGGAAGCCATCTCCTTCGTCCTCGTCGTCAGAAGGCTCAGGGGAGGACCTGCTGCGTTTGGAAACACGCTGATCGTCGTCAGAGTCCTCTGGGTCAAGCGCAGCAATGCGCTGTTCGAGGGTTTGGAGTATGGTCGAAGTGCCAACCACTCCGATGTCGCGCACAATGGTGCGCGCCTTGTTGAGTGTGGCATACGGTCCTTCAGTGGCGGGAGCGTGCCTAGTGCGAGCAGGAACGGTGCGCACAGTCTTGCCACTAGTGGCAAGGTGCGCGACCGAAGCCGAGGTTGGAGAGGGCAGGGAAGCCATGCTGGCGAGGTGCGAGTGGTCATGAGAATGATCATTGGTCTCTTGACCTTGTTGCTGCGAGTGGGACTTCTTCCCACCGCGCTTGCCACGCTTGTTCTTGCCTTTGGCATTGGCGTTGCCCTGGCCTTGGCCAGACCTCTGGGTGTTACCGTTGCCATTCCCAGATCCGCCACCGGAGCCACCATCCCTTTGCTGCCTGTAATTGGGGTCGCCGCGCTTGCGCTTCACTGCAGACAGCTTCTGCGCAGTCTGCTGTGGCTTACCCTTATTCCTTTCGGTCTCCCACTGCGCCATGATGGCCTCGCGTACATGCTTGATCTTAAGATTAGCAAGGTCGTGGCTGGTGCAGAGGATCGAAATGAGCATCTCCCATTTGGGTGGGAGAGCGGACAGGAGTATCATCGCCTGGATGATTTCGGGGATGGCGACACTATTAGTGGAGAGCCGGTGCACCGCAGCCTGCAGTTTGTTAACCTGCGGCAAGGGATGCTTTGAGGCGTCGATCCTAACAGAGATAGCTTCTTTGAAGTCTTTGAAGACAGTGGTCGGCTGGATCACATCAAAGTGAGTCTTGAGGTGGTTCCAGATTTCGTCCGCTTTGTTCATCGAAGCCACCTCTTCCCTAATAGTGGGATTGATGCGCAGAATAAGATTGGCGAGTGCTTTTTGATTGCAACTCTTCCAAGTCTTTTTCGCAGCGCATTCGGTGTCAGTAGGAGTGGCAGAGACGGTTGGTTCCTTCTCGTCACCATTGGCGAACTCCCATAAGTCCAAAGACATAAGATAGGCTTTCATAGCCTTCGCCCACTCTGAGTAGTTGGTGCCATCGAGCACCGGGACCAGAGAGGTGAGAGCGTTCGACATTGTTGAATCTGTGAGAGCAAACCAAGTGTCAGCATTCATGCGACGACCGGGCACACACAGAAAATGTTTGGAACGCCCCGGGAAACTCTTAGAGTAGTGGCAGCCACTAGGGCGCACACTTGTGCACTGTGCAGCCGAGTGGGCGCACTGCACTGGGCATCGTGCAGCCGAGTAGGCGCACTGCACAGGGTACTGCAGCCGTCGAGGCGCAGTGCCCAGGCAAGCCAAGGAGCACACAAAGCGCAGCTCAATTAAGAGCACGCTGTCGCTGCCGTTGAAGGCGCAGACAAAGGGCTCCAGGGCCCATAACCTGACGAGCAGGCATGGGGAGCAGACTAGTATATTATGTACTACCTAGCTTACCTGTGAGACGAAGTAAATACTGACTATTGTATGTTCTGATTGAACTAGTTGTATTGAGCGCATGCTGGGGTGTTTATATACATCCCAGAGTGTCTAATAATACTTATCTACACTATCTAAAGGCCCAAGGCCACTCAGTTGATCGCAGACGCTGTCCGCGCTCATGATTCGTACTAGCGAGGCCACAGCTCACTGCTGTGGCCGAGCCTGTGGCTCAGCGTTGTGGCGCTCGCCGATTACTCGGCTCGCAGTGCACACGCTCGCGTTCACTCGCTCAACAGAGGTCAGTCCTGGACGAGCGTTGGGAGAAGTAGTAACTATTATTGAGTGATGAGATTCTAGTAAAACAATAACAGGTCAGATCGGGCGATGGGAAAGTGTGAAAACAACGGCGGACCTGTAGGAATCATGTCGTCGAGAACTGGAGCTAAAGATGAGAGATTTGGTGCATCGAAAGGCGTCCGGAGGTCTGAGTCATGCTGGAGGGAAACGGCGGCGGGTAGGGAGGTAAAGGAAAGAGAAGGGGCAGGTGTCGAAGGTTCGGGAGCGGGGTCGGGCGTTGATATAACTGAGGTGACAATGTCCTGTATTGCACCAGCGGCGGTTGGATCCGGTGAGGCAACGGGAATGTGCAGGCTTTCGATTGCCTGATGAACAGGGTCGAAGTTGTCAGGCAGTGGCACATCGGTGAGGCTGTTGCGGACATGAAGTGAGGCCGGTACGGACGAGGAAGGCAAATCAGGACTGGCAAGGGAAGCAGGTGGCAACGCAGCGTCATCATTCGGGCTGGTGCGAGCAAAGGTTGCGGAGGCAGAGTCGTTGTGGACGTGAAGTGTAGGGTCAGAATGATGACCAGCGATGTTGCACAGTGGGTACGAAGTTGGTCGGAACAGAATGACGTCGTTGTCGCTAGTAGAGGCGGAGAAAGCCGTAGGGGCAGCATCGGTATCTTGATGTAGTGTGACGTAAACCTGGCAAATCGGTCTGAGGATATTCCATGTGATGTCCCAATTGTCGTCATTCTGGGCTTTTAGAACGATTTGATTCCAGAGTGCACAGAACTCGTGCTGCTGTTCCGGTGACGTATTTTGTACATCGAATCTGGAAGCTGCTCGTAGAACCGGAAAGTACGCATATGTCGGCCAGGACACTTCCCGGTAATGACTAAATTGCAGGCGAGTAATGTGAGTCAATATGGCTAGCGACAGGCTGTCCCCCTGTGTGGGGTAGTCTCGGAGGACGGGTTCCGGGACGCCGAGTTCGTTGGAGGCAAGAATAAACCAAGAGTCATCGCGCCGTCGTGCCCTTGCAATAATACCAATAACTATGGCTTGGATAATCGCAGTAGTTTCTACGCCCTTGCCCTCGCCCCAGCCTCTCACAAGATGTCCAATTTCGGCAGATTGCACTGACACGTATTGGCCTTCGGACAAGATTCTGTCGAGGACATCCAAAAACAATGATACAGAAATGTCTGTGGGATTGATCGCCTTGCCACATACGACAGCTCGCCGGCGTTTGACTTGGTGAGAGAGCAAATCGGATGCGAATGTGCGGTCTAAGAATCCAATCAATGTCGTCAAAAGCTTCAACGTTTGCTCTTCGGCGAGACTGGGAAGAGGATCGTCGACCAACTTGGAGCCGCGGAAGCCAGGTAAGCCGGAAAAGAAGCGCTCGAGTTCGTGATCTTCGTCCAAACTGTCGAACGTCCACAGAAACGCGCGGGTATCGATCTCCGAAGGGCATTTCCGAGCGGTGTCCTCAGCTGTCTTCTGCATGCCCTGCATAAGCAATTTGCGATAACTTTCCTCTAGGCCACTAAAATAATTCCAGGCTCTGTTATGATAGTAAACCGACCAGAAAAACCACCGAAGAACCCCATAGGTGATATATGGTATCCCGGTAATAATGTGCCACGCAGGCAGGGAGAGTGGTGTGTGGTATGGGCTGTCATGACGAACGATTGGCATCAAAGTGACACACCCGTACAGCGCGATGCACACGCCGACCCACGACAGCACCAACTTGAAAATCGTGAGATTGACGTTCCATAGGAACACAGCTAGACCGGCGAGGAACAGGAACAGGGAAACGTGTAGCAGCGTGGGTAAAACTTCAACCGCCCACGGAAGGAGAAACTTGTCGACGCCTTCGGCAAAGAATGCACGGATCCGAGCTCGCTTATGTGGACTGTAACGTGGCTGAGTGATCTTGAGGTATCTCCGTGCCCACTGCTGTAGTAACGTCGCAAGTAGAGCACAGGTAAGACTGATGACCAAGCTCATGAACCAGAGCGAATTGACCCAGACGGCATATGTCGGCGGAGAGAATGGGGGTGGAGAAGTAGGGAGAGTGCCGGATTGATTTGGGTTGGAAACGGTCTGATAGATATTCGCAAGGTAGAAGTTGGAGGTGTCCTGTGGGTTCGGTCGGATATCTTGGATTGACACTGAGATCAACGACGCGACGGCAGCAGAGAATAAACCGGTCTACAGGAGATGAGTCTGTAAGGGGTGCATGGGATTGGAAGATAGCGACGCACAAAGATGAGAATTCCGTCAGCGTCCGCTTTCCATGCTTCGGCCATTTTCTTGTCTTCCTCCGTCGCCATTTCCAAGTACATTGAAAAAATTGGCCCCGAGCCATCAACGAAATTGGATACACCCTTCGATGCTTGATTCTGCGCCAACTGGGGTGGGTATTGGTAGTCACCTGTGGAGGCGTCAGTAGCCGAGCACGACGAGGACAGAGCCTGAGGAAAGTGGGAGCAAGCGTACCGGTTCCCGGGTCTATACCTGCCTCGGCGACGTTGACATCCTCGGGATGAGCTCGGGACATGGCGTGGGCTGATTAAGGAGAAGACAATGTACTGTGGTAGAAGGCGTACTACCCCTTGGCTAGTCGCAAGGCACATACGGGACAGGCCCAGATCGACCGATTCGAGCGCTCAACGGTTTGTTTTCGCTAAATAGGCGTGTTGCGTAGTAGAAAAGGAGGGGTTAGCCTGACGCGAAGACCTCTCCTCTCATTGTACCGAAGCAGTGAAGAGGGATTCTCGAAAGAACTGATGAATAAAACACGGTATTACCCAAGGTATTGCCCGTGGACGGCCGTGTGGAAGAAATACCGATTAGATTGCTCAGTGCAAACTTGAACGACTCTTGCTTCAAGCCATTCAGCTCTTGGTGAATGTCAAAGAATTGCGTTCAATTTGTCCGCGTAAAAAAAAATCCAAAGAAAAAAATACATTAAGTAGCTAGGCAGATGTGGTGAAGCAAGACAAGCAAAACACGGCACGGCAGCGTCCCCGGTTTGCCAAAGGAATAGAAGAAAAGAAAGGGAATCAGAACGTGCCTCCACGCTCCCTCCCCCGACGCGACCGGAATCGCTATAGCTTCCCAAGCGCGCGCAGCTGCTGACAGAGGCCTCCGTTTTCCGTCTGCACAAGGTTGATCTCCTCGAGCAGGGCAAGCCGCTGCGTCTGCTCGCGCTCCGACACGGCGTTGACCGTGCACAGCTCCTCTTGCACCGCTGCTGCGTCCTCCGCAAGCTGCAGTGCACGCGCGGACAGCACCCCGTTCGCCTCGGTGAGCTGGCGCAGCGTCTCTGTCTGCTCCGCAGCGCGCTCCTCTACCGCAAGTTTCTCCGCGGCGAGTTGATCGACCTGCTCCTGCCTGCCAAGACGAAGAGCATCAGTAACATTCCCGCGGTACGCGAAGAGGGAGAGAGGCGCGTACAAACCGTCCGACCCCGCGAGCTGCTCCTCGAGCGTGCGCACCTGGCGCTGGTACATCTCAAGCGCGGCGTTGCGCGCTTCTGTGCGCGCTCCACGTTCTTCTTGAGCAGGTCGTGCGCCTGCGCGAGACGTATGAGGCACTTCATCAACGCGCGGTCGTCCGCAATGAGCGCCTGCACGCGCAGCGCGAACGCCTCGACGCGAAACGTGCCTGGGCCCGAGCCTCCGCCGTCGACCACAGGCGATCTCGACGTGTGCCCGGGCCCGGATTGGGCGGCGCGGCGGAGGCACCGTTGCCGCTGCCGTTGGTATACGTGGTACCGCTGCCAGGGTATAGAGGCTCTTGAGCGCGCGCATGTCCAGGTCGCTGGTTGACGGGCCGGGGCTGCCTAGGGTGCCCGCACACAGACAAGGCGAGCGTGGCGTGGCTGAGCTATGCGCGCGCGCTTCAGGAGACGGGAGCGTTGCCGAGAGGGGCAGCAGGATCACCACGAAGCCTGCGGAGCCCTTCGCGAAGGCGATCGAAGAGGTGGGTCGCGGTTTTGAGGGGTGCTGCGTCGATGCGGGACGGCTGCTCTGCGTGGGGCAACCGTCTGAGCATTGCGTGCCCCTGGGCGGGTGGATGAAGACACGGAGCACACTTACACTCGTCCGCGGCACAAATATGAGAATCCCATCAGCATCCGCTTTCCATCCTCCAGTCTTCTTCTTGTCTTCTTCCGAGGCCATTTCTAAATAAGAAAATGTCAGAGCCATCGACAAAGTTTGATACGCTCTCGGTACTTTAATTGATTCTGCACCATCTGGGTCCTGGTGGTCATCTGTGGGGGCGTCGGTGGTGGGGATTGAGCCAAGCGGGAGCGAGGTACCTGTTGCCGGGCCTATCCTGCGTCGTTCGACGTTGCTTGTTGCTTCCGCGCTTACGTATGCTGTCCCCGAACACTGACGGCGTCACTCTCCCTTTCCCTTGTGTCTGTTGGATCTCCTAACTTAGTTTGCTGTCTCATTCTCGTTTTGTGCCACACTCTTGTTCGCCGCAATCTGTTGAATTCCCCAAGGCTGCCAGTGAAGAGGGCGAGAGAGAAATGGGAAGGATGGAAATGCGGGACGAGGAGACAAGGGCACAAAATGGCTCATGCACCGACAACGTATATTTTCAATGGGTATTGACCGAATATTGACCATTTGATCTGAATCCTTCCAATCCGGCCCTTCCGTCTGTGCTGAAGGCAGAGAATGCGAGCACCGAAAGATAGAAATGAAAGGAACGATGGTTTCAATCCCTTCGACCCTCAGAACAATTCCACTCCGGGGTTATGGGACGCTCGACGCTGCTCACACCAAGTCAACATCGTCGGTTTCTCCAAGCGCCGTAATAAGGTAATTACGGCGGCACCGGGGCTATCAGCGACACAGCCTGAGACGCGATGGCGTACTGTCGTGATCTCTCGATTTCGACGCCAGCAACGTTCTCTCGACCACACGCCATGTAAGTTCTCCATTGCCGATTAGACACCTGCAACGATTGCACTACTTCCCCCTTGCAACGTCCTTGTCCTTCATCTTGGAATGGCTCCATGGTATATAAAGACGTTCGACCTTACTCTCCAACAAGGAACTCAAGCAGCCAGTATTCAAAAACACTACCGAAGCTGATGAGATAGAGATTTATACCCAGGTGAGGCTTCCGCGTCATTACCAGGTGAGCTCGCAGTGGCTCAAGGGCAGCGTTAAGACACATTATACTCTATTCAAGTTTACACGTGTTTGGCCGGCGTACTTGTACGGTGCGATACGAACAGGTGATAAAAAGTATTGAGTAGTATCAGTCTAGTGGTAACGGGAACCCAATAGGAATATACCCAATCGCACACACATATCTCAGAGATTGAGGAACGGGTTAAACGATATCATACGAGCAATGCGAAAGACCCGGAGGATCTTCTGAACGCTCAGCATTTGGTCCTCGAAGTGAAGGTCCCAGGATGGCTACGTCCGAGTCAGTAGCCGATGGCAATTGCGGTCGAAAATCTAGGGTAGCCGTAGTGCTTGCGTGGATTGCACGATTCACCGAAAGAGGTTCAAGGGCGTCTTGTTCCTTGCAAAAACCAGGCTGAGGGCTACCGTCGTCGTCGGCGCCAGCACCCAGATAGGGCGCAGAGGTGGGTCTTGGACAAGCGCTGGATGCTGTAGTAACTATCATCGAACGATGAGATTCTAGGGAAGTCAATGAGGGGTCAGATCGAGAGATGGGCAAGTGTGAAAAACGACGGCGAACCTGTAGGAAATATGTTGTCGAGAACTGGATTACAAGAAGCTGAAGATGGGAGATTTGGTGCATCGAAAGGCGTCCGGAGGTCTGCATTGTGTTGGAGGGAAATAGCAGCGGGTAGGGAGGAAAAGGAAAGAGAAGGGGCAGACGTCGAAGTTTCGGGAGAGGGGTTGGGCATTAATATAACTGAGGTGACAATGTCAGGTATTGCACCACCGGCGGCTAGATCCGGTGAGGTAACGGGAATGTACACGCTTTCGACGGTTGCTTGACGAACGGGGTGGAAGTTGTCGGGCAGTGGCACATCGGTGAAGCCGTTGAGGACATGAAGTGAGGCTGGTACGGATGAGGTAGGCGCATCAGGACTGGCAAGGGAAGCAGGTGGCAGCGCGGCGTCATCATTCGGGCTGGTGCGAGTAAAGGTTGCGGAGGCAGAGTCGTTGTGGATGTGAACTGTAGGGTCGGAATGATGACCAGAGATGTTGCACAGTGGATACGAACTTGGGGACCACAGAACGTCGTCGTTGTCGCTAGTGGAGGCAGAGAAAGCTGTAGGGGCAGCATCGGTATCTCGATGGAGAGTGACGTAAACCTGGCGAATCGGTTTGAGGATTTGCCATGCGATGCTCCAACCTTCGTCACCCTGGGCTTTTAGAACGATTTGATTCCAGAGAGCACAGAACTCGTGCTGCTGTTCAGGTGACGTGTTTTGTACATCGAATTTGGAAGCTGTTTCTAGAACCTTCGCATATGACCGATGTTGACGCGTTTCACGGAAATGGTTAAAGTGCTGAGTAATGTGAGTCAATATGGCAAGTGACAGGCTGTCCCCCTGCGTGGCGTAGTCTCGGAGGACAGGTTCCGGGATGCCCAGTTCTCTGGAGGCAAGAATAAACCAAGAGTCGTCGCGCCGTCGTGCCCTTGCAATAATACCAAAAACTGTGGCTTGGATGATCGCAGCAGTTTCTACATCCTTGCCCTCGCCCCAGCCTCTCACAAAATGTGCAATTTCGGCAGATTGCACTGGCCCATACTGGTCTTCGGACAAGATTCTGTCTAGGACCCGCAGAAACAATGATTCAGAAGTGTCTGCGGGGTTGATCGCCTTGCCACATATGACAGCACGCCGGGTTTTGACCTGGTGAGGAAGCAAGTCGGATGAGAATGTGCGGTCTAACAATCCAATCAATGCCATCGAAAGCTTCAACATTTGCTCTTCGGTGAGACTGGCCACCGGATCGTCGACGACCTTCGAGTCGCGGAAGCCAGGTAAGCTGGAAAAGAAGCGCTCGAGTTCGTGATCTTCGTCTAAACTGTCGAACGTCCACAGAAACGCGCGAGTATCAATCTCCGATGGGGATTTTAGAGCGGCGTCCTCGGCTGTCTTCTGCATGCCTTGCACGAGTAGTTCGCGATAACTTCGCTCTAGGCCTCTAAAGTGATTCCAGGCTCGTCTCCAGACTCCATAACGAAGGTAAGCCGACCATGAAGTAAACCACTGAAGAACCCCATAAATGAAACATGATATCCCAGTGACAATGTGCCATGCCAGAAGGGAGAGTGGTGTGTGATATGGGCTGTCATGACGAACAATTGGCATGAACGTGATACACCCGTACAACGCCATGCATACGCCGACCCACGACAGCATCAGCTTGAAAATCGTGAGATTGACGTTCCGTAGGAATACAGCTAGACCGGCGAGGAACAGGAAAAGGGAAACATGTAGCAGCGTGGGCAATGCTTCAACCGCCCATGGAAGGAGAAATTTGTCCACACCTTCAGCAAAGAATGCACGGATACGTGCTCGCTTATGTAGACTGTAACGTGGCTGAGTGATCTTGAGGTATCTTCGTGCCCACTGCTGTAGCAATGTTGCGAGTAGAGCACAGGTAAGACTGATGACCAAGCTCATGAACCAGAGTGAATTGACCCAGACGGCATATGTCGGCGGAGAGAATGGGGGTGGAGAAGTAGGGAGAGTGCTGGATTGATTTGGGTTGGAAACGGTCTGATAGATATTCGCGAGGTAGAAATTGGAGGTGTCCTGTGGGTTCGGTCGAATATCCTGAATCGACACCGAGATCAACGACGCAACAGCAGCAGAGAATAAACCGGTCTACAGGAGATGAGTCCGTAAGGGGTGCATGGGATTGGAATATAGTGACGCACAAAGATGAGAATTCCATCAGCGTCCGCTTGCCATGCTTCGGCCATTTTCTTGTCTTCTTCCATTGCCATTTCCAAGTACATCGAAAAAATAGGCCCGGAGCCATCGACGAAGTTAGATACACCCTGCGATGCTTGATTCTGTGCCAACTGAGGTGGGTACTGGTAGTCACCTGTGGGGACGTCAGGGCTGGTGGGGGCGGCGAGGATAGAACTAAGTGGAGTAAGGTACCTGTTCCCGGGACTATATCCGCCTCGGCTATGTCGATACCGTCGGGGTGAGCTCGGGACATGGAAGATTATGACGTGGGTCGATTGGGGAGGTCACAGTGTATTAGGATGGAAGGCGTTTGGTTAGTCGCAGGACACTATGAGGCGATACAGTACTGCACAGGATCGAATCGTGGCCGCAAGCGCTTGTCGCCCAACGGCCCGCTTGTTGTTGCGAAACAGACATTGATTCTCACTTGGATTCTCATTGTGTGCTGTCATAAGTCATTTTTGCATTGCGTTGTGGAAAACCAGGGATCAGCCTGACGCGAAGACCTCTCTTCTCGTTGTACTGCAGTCGAGAGGGAGTCTCGCAAATGATATTGCCAGTCCATTGCCAGACATTTTCGCCCGGTCCGTGAGGGCGACATACTGCGCTTACATAACTCAGTGTAACCGTCAGGCTACTGTCCGGCTGTGGGTCACTGGAATTACTGTAACTGTCTTCTCACTCACTCCTATTACTTGTCCTCTATTCAGTACTTCGCTGGCGTTGCAATGGCCCTCGATTCTTTGGCGAGTGGACCGGGTGGAGAGACGGAAGAAGCTATCTCACTATTCGCAGAGGGCACTTTCGAACACCAGGTACGTGGATACTCGGTTGCTCTCTGCGTCTAATTCAGGTCAGAGCACAGGTCGCCGAGCTCGTTGGGTACATCTCGTCGGGCAGACAAGATACCGAACGTGCACCTTATTTCGAATCGATAAGACAGAAGCTTGTGGTCGAGGACAGTCAGAATCTTCAATTTAATGACGTTGGGAGGTGAGGCGAGGTCTTCTCTGTCGTATGTTGGAATGTCAACAGGCTAGGCGAGGGCACCGACCGCGGTGCGTGCAAACGGGTTTTTTTTTCCTTCGACGCTCTCGTCTCCTAACCATATTTGCAACTTGAACAGACATTGTCCTCCTTTATTTTCCCACATATTAAACATATGGCCGATCAATTCCTCAGAAACAAAAGCGCATGCGACAGGGCTGTTTGCAGAGTCCGCAATCTACACCGCGAGTGCGTTTCCCACTATATGCTAATCCTCATGTCACTTCTCATTTACTCAAGCTTGACCCCCCCCCCATGACAATATACTCTCTGCTTTCTGGTCTACTGTAACGCGCTTGTAGACCCCGCCAGCGCACACGACCACCTGCACGATCTGCGGTCCCCGCGCCGACGTCGACAAATGACTCAAGCAGTGAGAGACAACGGAAGGGCGCTCTCTTGGACATTCGTCTGCGTCTTTCCCAAAGCGAGGTAGCCGTACGTATTCTGCCCCTCTCTGCTCCACCTGCTGATGCGCTTCGCTTTCCATGCAGAGATACGGCCTGCCAGAACCGGCGTCTCATGCGACACAGCTTACCACGCTCGATGCAATCACCACGGCCCTACCCGACTCGGCCATCTTCGACTTTGACCCACTCGTCAGGCCAACGTGGTCCTCGCTGCACGAGCGCTCTTCGCGCTCCCTCGGATATTCCTAAGGGGTGGGCCGGGCAGACTGCTCGCCTGCCCGCCCATATACGGTTCGCCTCCATGACCGGAGTCGAGTGATGTGCCACCGATGGTAAGCTTTCCCTCCACCCCCCTTGCCAAACACTTTCTTTCTGGTGAACGACCCCATCATGAGTAAAAGGCGATCAGCGCTAGCTTACCAACGGTCAACCTTGCGCAGACGTTGAGCGCGTATTCGATCCGCAAGAGGGTGCGAAGTTGGTCAAGCGCCTCGTGCGATAGCACGGCTCGCAGGCACGATCAACGTCGTCGCTTTCGCCCGGCGCTGTAACGAGGCAGTCAAGGCGGCGGCAGGAATGCAGTCTGAGACTCATTGTTGGGCTCCTATTTCTATGTCAGTTTCAAACGCACACAAGGACCTCTCGGGTTCGATGTCGACGCTAGCGGCGTTCTCCCGACCACACTCTATGTAAATATATATTTATACTCACTGACCCGTTAACCATTCCTCGGTTGCCCCTTGCAACGACCTTATTCTCTATTTTGGAATGGCTTCATGGATTGATTCTGCGCGACGTTCGACCCTGCTTTCGTCAAGAGACGCAAATAGCCGTATTTACAGACGCTGCCGAATCTGGGGAGATAGTGACCCAGGTGCGCGCAGACGCTTCTGCGTAATTCACAGTGGAACGTTACAACTCATTCACGATTTACCACTATTCGAGTTAACACGTATTTGGATCCCGGATTTTTACTGCGTGATACGAATATACTGTACACCGGTTCAACGTAGTATCAGTCTACTAATAATTATCGGGGGCCCAATAAGAATATACCCAATCGCACGCACGTCTAACAGTCTAAGAGATTGAGGGACGGGTTAAACGATATCATACCGGTAACGCGAAGGATCCGGGGGACGATCTCCTGAACGCTCAACGTTTGGTTCCCGAAGTAAAGGACCCGGGATGGCTACGTCCGAGTCAGTAACCGGTGGAAATTGCGGTCGAATATCCAGGGTAACCGTAGTGCTTGCGTGGATTGCGTGATTCACCGAAGGGAGGTCAAGGGCGTCCGTTTCCTTGCGAAAACCAGGCCGAGGGCTACCATCGTCTTCGGCGCTAGCAACCAGATCGGGCGCAGAGGTCGGTCCTGGACGAGCGTTGGGAGAAGTAGTAACTATTATCGAGCGAGGAGATTCTAGGTAAGACAATAACAGGTCAGATCGAGCGATGGGAAAGTGTGAAGACAACGGCGAACCTGTAGGAATTAAGTCGTCGGGAACTGGAGCTAAAGATGAGAGATTTGGTGCATCGAAAGGCGTCCGGAAGTCTGCATCGTGCTGGAGGGAAACGGCGGCGGGTAGGGAGGCAAAGGAAAGAGAAGGGGTAGGTGTCGACGTTGCGGGAGTGGGGTCGGACAATGATATAACTGAGGTGACAATATCCGGCATTGCACCACCGGCGGCTGGATCCGGGGAGATAATGGGAATGCGGAGGCTTTCGACGGTTGCCTGATGAACGGGGTGGAAGTTGTCAGGCAGTGGTACATCGGTGAGGCCGTTGAGGGCATGAAGTGAGGCTGGTATGGACGAGGAAGGCGCATCAGAATTGGCAAGGAGAGTAGGTGGCAGCGCAGCGTCATCATTCAGGCCGGTGCGAGTAAATGTTGCGGAGGCAGAGTCGTTGTGGATGTGAAGTGTAGGGTCGGAATGATGACCAGCGATGTTGCACAGTGGATACGATGTCGGTTGAAACAGAATGCGGTCCCCGTCGCTAGTGGAGGCGGAGAAAGCTGTAGGGGCAGCATCGGTATCTCGATGGAGAGTGACGTAAACCTGGCGAATCGGTTGGAGGATATTTGCTGTGATCATCGAACCGCCATTCTGGGCTTTTAGAACCATTTGATTCCAGAGAGCACAGAACTCGTGCTGCTGTTCCGGTGACGTATTTTGTACATCAAATCTGGAAGCTGCTCCTAGAACTCTTGAGTATGTATATGACCGCGTCCAGGATGCTTCCCGGAAATGGCTAAATTGCTGGTGAGTAAGGTGAGTCAATATGGCAAGCGACAGGCTGTCCCCCTGTGTGGGGTAGTCTCGGAGGACGGATTCTGGGACGCCCAGTTCGTTGGAGGCAAGAATAAACCAAGGGTCATCGCGCCGTCGTGCCTTTGCAATAATACCAAAAACTATGGCTTGGATAATCTCAGTAGTTCGTACATCCTTGCCCTCGCCCCAGCCTCTCACAAGATGTGCAATTTCGGCAGATTGCACTGGCATGTACTGGTCTTCGGACAAGATCCTATTGAGGATACCCCAAAACAATGATTCAGAAGTGTCGGTGGGTTTGATCGCCTTGCCACATACGACAGCTCGCCGGCGTTTGACTTGGTCAGGGAGCAGGTCGGATGAGAATGTGCGGTCTAACAATCCGATCAACGCCATCGAAAGCTCCAACGTTTGCTGTTCGGTGAGACTGGGCAGAGGATCGTCGACCACCTTGGAGCTGCGGAAGCCAGGTAAGCCGGAAAAGAAGCGCTCGAGTTCGTGATCTTCGTCCAAACTGTCGAACGTCCACAGAAACGCGCGGGTATCGATCTCCGAAGGGCATTTCCGAGCGGTGTCCTCGGCTGACTTCTGCATGCCCTGCATAAGCAATTTGCGATAACTTTCCTCCAGGCCTCTAAAGTAATTCCAGGCTCTACGCCAGACTCCATCGAAGGTTCCATAACGATCGTAAATCAACCTGGAAAACCACCCAAGAACCCTATAGGTGATATATGGTATCCCGGTAATAATGTGCCACGCTGGAAGGGAGAGTGGTGTGTGGTATGGGCTGTCATGACGAACGATTGGCATGAACGTGATACAGCCGTACAGCGCCACGCACACGCCGACCCACGACAGCACCAACTTGAAAATTGTGAGATTGACGTTCCATAGGAACACAGCTAGACCAGCGAGGAACAGGAAAAGGGAAACATGTAGCAGCGTGGGCAATGCTTCAACCGCCCACGGAAGGAGAAACCTGTCGACGCCTCCGGCAAAGAAAGCACGGATACGTGCTCGCTTATGTGGACTGTAACGTGGCTGAGTGATCTTGAGGTATCTCCGTGCCCACTGCTGTAGCAACGTCGCGAGTAGAGCACAGGTAAGACTGATGACCAAGCTCATGAACCAGAGCGAATTGACCCAGACGGCATATGTCGGTGGAGAGAATGAGGGTGGAGAAGTAGGGAGAGTGGTGGATTGATTTGGGTTGGAAACGGTCTGATAGATATTCGCAAGGTAGAAATTGGAGGTGTCCTGTGGGTTCGGTCGGATGTCTTGGATTGACACTGAGATCAACGACGCGACAGCAGCAGAGAATAAACCGGTCTACAGCATATCTGTGAAGTGGTGCATGGGATTGGAAGATAGCGACGCACAAAGATGAGAATTCCGTCAGCGTCCGCTTTCCATGCTTCGGCCATTTTCTTGTCTTCTTCCGTCGCCATTTCCAAGTACATTGAAAAGATAGGACCGGAGCCATCGACGAAGTTGGATACACCCTTCGATGCTTGATTCTGCGCCAACTGGGGTGCGTACTGGGGGTCCCCTGCAGAGACGTCAGTAGCCGAGAACGGCGAGGACAGAGCCCGAGGAAAGTGGGAACAAGGTACCTGTTTCCGGGTCTATACCTGCCTCGGCGACGTTGACGTCCTCGGGATGAGCTCGGGACATGGCGTGGGTTGATTAAGGATAAGACAATGTACTGGGGTGGAAGGCGTACTGCCCCTTGGCTAGTCGCAAGGCACCGTGAGGCAATACGGGATCGACCGATTCGAGCGCTCAACAGTTTATTGTCGCTAAAATAATGGTACAGTAGAAAAGGAGTTAGCCTGACGCGAAGACCTCTCCTCTCATTGTACCGAAGCAGTGAAGAGGGAATCTCGGAAAAACTGATGAATAAACACTGTATTGCCCGTGGACATTATAATGCGCGCCCTGCCGTGTGGACGAAATACCGATTTTACTGAACGCAAACTTGAATGACTCTTGCTTCAACCCATTCAGTTCTTGGTGAATGTCAAGGAATTTGTCCACGTAAAAAAAGAAAAAATACATTAAGTAGCTAGACAGATGTGGTGAAGCAAGACAAGCAAAAGCACGGCACGGCAGCGTCCCCGGTTTGCCAAAGAAATAGAAGAAAAGAAAAGGAATCAGAACGTCCCCCACGTTCCCTCCCTCGACGCGACCGGAATCGCTATAGCTTCCCAAGCGCGCGCAGCTGCTGGCGCAGGCTCCCGTTTTCCGTCTGCACGAGGTTGATCTCCTCGAGTAATGCAAGCCGCTGCGTCTGCTCGCGCTCCGACACGGTGTTGACCGCACGTAGCTCCTCTTGCACTGCCGCGGCGTCCTCCGCAAGCTGCAGCGCACGCGCGGACAGCACCGCGTTCGCCTCCGTGAGCTGGCGGAGCGTCTCTGCCTGCTCCGCAGCGCGCTCCTCCACCGCGAGTTTCTCCGCGGCAAGCTGTTCGATCTGTTCCTGTCTGTCAAGAACTCAATAAACTCCCACGGTGCGCGAAGATAATGAGAGGCACGTACAAACCGTCCGAGGGCACGATCTGCTCCTTGAGCGTGCGCACCTGGCGCTGGTATGTCTCGAGCGCGGTGTTGCTGTCCTGGGCGAACTTCTGTGCGCGCTCCGCGTTCTTCTTGAGCAGGTCGTGCGCCTGCGCGAACCGTATGAGGCGCTCCATCAACGCGCGGTCGTCCGCAACGAGCGCCTGCACGAGCAGCGCGAACGCCTCGACGCTAAATGTGTCTGGGTCCGAGCCTCCACCGTCAACCACAGGCGATCTCGGCGAGCCAGGTGTGCCCAGGCCCGAATTGGGCGGCGTAGCGGAGGCACCGTTTGCCGCTGCCGTTCGTATTCGTGGTACCGCCGCCAGTGTATAGAGGCTCTTGAGCGTGCGCACGTCCAGGTCCGGGGCTGCCTGGGGTACTCGCACGCAGACTAGGCAAGCGTGGCGCCACTGAGCCGTGCGGCGCGCACTTCTGGAGACGCCCAGAGGGGCAGCAGGATCGCCACGAAGCCCGCGGCATCCTTCGCGAAGGGGATCGAAGAGGTGGGTCGCGGTTCTGACGGGTGCTGCGTCATTGCGGGACGGCCGCTCTGCGTGGGGCAACCGTCTGAGTATCGCGTGCCCCCTCCCGGGGCGGGTGGATGAAGAAACGGAGCACACTTACAGTTACGGGAGAGCAGGTCCGCAGCGTCTGAATTTCTCCCTTTGCGGTATGAAGAAGACGCACAAATATAAGAATCCCACTTTCCATCCTTCTGTCCTCTTCCTGTCTTCTTCTGAAGCCATTTCTATATGAGAAAATGTCAGAGTCATCGACAAAGTTTGATACGCCCTCGATACCTGATTCCGCGCTGATTGGGTCCTGGTGGTCGTCTGTGGGGGCGTCAGTGACGGGGATTGAGCCATCCGGGAGCGAGGAACCTGTTCCCAGGCCTATCCTGCCTCCATTACGTTGGCATCTTGGGATGAGCTCGGGACATCGTCGTACTGTACATCTCGTCGGGCAGGCCAGATACCGAACGTGCATATACGGGAGACATCTCGCCCGGGCCATAAATTACTGATTGGCACTGAACTCAAACCGATTCAGTCACCACCCTCAGCTCAGGCTTCCGCTAGCAATGAGATCAATGACTCTCGACATGGGTCGAGCCCTTGTGCGTTGCTACTGCAGCCTCGAAGTTGGGACCTGCCTACGCCGGAAAGTATAAATTTGTGGAAATGGTATCAAGTTACACGTCGCCTACTTCACTAAAGAGGTAGTGACAACACCACACCGAGCATGGGGCGTCTGAAAACAATCATCCTCTCCGAGTCACTCACTCCTACTACAGTATCTCTCCCCACTTATTCAGTACTTCGCTGTCAATCGCTGACATTGCAATGGCCCTTGGTTCTTTGGGGAGTGGACCGGGTCGGGTGGAGAGAAGGAGGACGCCGTCTCGATATTTGCAGAGGAGAGGGGTGCTTTCGACTATCAGGTACATCGGTAACTGCATTTAATCCAGGGTAGGGCACAGATCGCCGAGCTCGCAGGGTGTATATTTCGTTGGGCAGACGAGATACCGAACGTGTCTTATGTTCGATCGATAAGACAGATGCTTGTGGTCGAGGACGGTCAGAATCCTCCATTTGATGATGTTGCGAGGCGAGGCGATGTCTTCTCTGTCGTATTTTGGGAATGTCAGGGGGCTGGGCGAACATCTGTGACTGCGGGGTCCACGATCAAGTACCGCGAGTGCGTTTCCCTCTCTATGGTGTCTCCTAACCCCTCGTGTCCTCATTGCTCATCGACTTAAGCTTGGCGAACTCCGTCAATACGCTCCCATGACAATACACCCACCGCTTCCCTGTCTATGCCTCGCTCGTAGATGCCGCTAGCGCAAACGATAAGCTGCGCGAACTGCGGGTCTCCCCGCCGACTTCGAGAAGTGACTTAAGCAGCGAGAGACCACGCCGTCAAAGAAGAGCGCTCTCTTGGAGCCCTTAACCGACGTCTTTTCCAAAGAGAGGCAGCCGTACTGCGTATCCTTCCTCTCTCTCTGCATCGCCTTCTGGCGTGATTCGCTCTCCAGGCCCCATGTAGAGATACGACCTACCAATCGCCCGAATCCGCATCTCAGGCGACACGGCTTTCCGCGCTCGATGGGACTGCCGAGACCTTCACCTGGCAACTTGTCCATCTTCGACTTTGACCCGCTCGTCAGGCCGATGCGGTCCTCGCTGTGCAAGCGCTCTTCGCGCCCCCCGGATATTACTAAGGGGCGGGCTGGATGACCACACTTGGCAGCACGCCTGCCTATGCAGACGCCACCGGAGAATACAGTACGTCTTCGCGACCAAAGTCGAGTGCCGATTTCCCTCCGCCTCCCTTGCCAATTTCTATTATTTTCTTTCTTCCCAGTAAATAATCCCACATTGGCGCCGTCATAAGTAGGAATTGGTCAGCGCTGGCTTGTTAATGGTCACTCTCGCGCAGATGTTGAGCGCGCATTCGATCCGCAAGGGTGAGCGCCATTGGTCAAGCATCTCGTGTGCGTATTCGACGTCATCGCTTTCTCCAAGCGTCGTAATGAGGCAGTCACAGCAGCCCCGGCGGCATCGTCAGGGAAGCAACCTGAGACGCCCTGTGGTGGGACGGCGTACTGTCAGGGTCTCTCGATTTCGATGCTAGCAACGTTCTCGCGACAACACGTCATATAAGTTCTCCGTTACCGATTGAATACCTGCAACGTCCTTGTCACTCACCTTGGAATGGCTCCATATTATATCAAGACGCTCGACCTTACTCTCAACAAGGCACCCAAGCAGCCAGTATTCACAGACACTACCGAAGCTGATGAGATAGAGATGAATACCCAGGTGAGGCTTCCGTGGTGCACTCATGGGCACGCAGTGGCTCAAGCGCTCAAGGCCAGCGTTGAGACACATTTTACTATATTCAAATTTACATGTGTTTGGCTGCCGTACTTGTACCGTGCGATACGAACATACGCACGCAAGCGAAAAGTATCGAGTAGTATCAGTCTAGTGATAACGGGAGCACAATATACCCAATCGCACATACATATGTCAGAGATTGAGAGACTGGTTAAACTATATCATACCGATAACGCGAAAGATCCGTAGAATCTTCTGAACGCTCTGCATTCACTCCCCTAAGTAAAGGACCCGGAATGGCTACGTCCGAGTCAGTAACCGGTGGCAATTGCGGTCGAATATCTTGGGTAACCGTAGTGCTTGCGTCGATTGCGCGATTCACCGAAGGGAGGTCGAGGGCGTCCGTTTCCTTGCGAAAACCAGGCCGAGGGCTACCATCGTCTTCGGCGCTAGCACCCAGATCGGGCGCAGAGGTCGGTCCTGGACGAGCGTTGGGAACAGTAGTAACTATTATCGAGCGATGAGATTCTAGGTAAGACAATAACAGGTCAGATCGAGCGATGGGAAAGTGTGAAGACAACGGCGAACCTGTAGGAAATATGTCGTCGAGAACTGGAGCTAAAGATGAGAGATTTGGTGCATCGAAAGGCGTCCGGAGGTCTGAGTCATGCTGGAAGGAAACGGCGGCGGGTAGGGAGAAAAAGGAAAGAGAAGGGGCAGGTGTCGAAGGTTCGGGAGCGGGGTCGGGCGTTGATATAACTGAGGTGACAATGCCTTGTATTGCACCAGCGGCGGCTGGATCCGGTGAGGCAACGGGAATGTGCAGGCTTTCGATGATTGCCTGATGAACAGGGTGGAAGTTGTCAGGCAGTGGCACATCGGTGAGGCTGTTGCGGACATGAAGTGAGGCCGGTACGGACGAGGAAGGCAAATCAGGACTGGCAAGGGAAGCAGGGGGCAGCGCGGCGTTATCATTCGGGCTGGTGCGAGCAAAGGTTGCGGAGGCAGAGTCGTTGTGGACGTGAAGTGTGGGGTCGGAATGATGACCAGCGATGTTGCACAGTGGATACGATGTTGGTCGCCACAAAACGCCGTCATCGTCGCTAGTGGAGGCGGAGAAAGCTGTAGGGGCAGGATCGGTATCTCGATGTAGAGTGACGTAAACCTGGCGAATCGGGTTGAGGATATTCCCTGCGATCCTTGAATTGTTGACACTCTGGGCTTTTAGAACAATTCGATTCCAGAGTGCACAGAACTCGTGCTGCTGTTCAGGTGACGTATTTTGTACATCGAATCTGGAAGCTGCTTCTAGAATAGAGTATGCATGTCTCCGCCAGGACGCATTCCGGATATGGCTAAATTGCAGGCGAGTAATGTGAGTCAATACGGCAAGTGACAGGCTGTCCCCTTGCACGGCGCAGTCTCGAAGGACGGATTCCGGGACGCCTAGTTCGCTGGAGGCAAGAATAAACCAAGAGTCATCACGCCGTCGTGCCCTTACAATAATACCAAAAACTATGGCTTGGATAATCGCAGTAGTTTCTTCATCCTTGCCCTCGCCCCAGCCTCTCACAAGATGTGCAATTTCGGCAGATTGCACTGGCCTGTACTGGCCTTCGGACAAGATTCTGTCGAGGACATCCAAAAACAATGATACAGAAATGTCTGTGGGATCGATCGCCTTGCCACATACGACAGCTCGCCGACGTTTGACTTGGTGAGAGAGCAAATCGGATGAGAATGTGCGGTCTAACAATCCGATCAATGCCATAGAAAGCTCAAACGTTTGCCCTTCGGTGAGACTGGGGAGAGGATCGTCGACCAACTTGGAGCTGCGGAAGCCAGGTAAGCCGGAAAAGAAGCGCTCGAGTTCGTGATCTTCGTCCAAACTGTCGAACGTCCACAGAAATGCGCGGGTATCGATCTCCGAAGGGCATTTCCGAGCGGTATCCTCAGCTGTCTTCTGCATGCCCTGAATAAGCAATTTGCGATAACTTTCCTCCAGGTCGCTAAAGTATTTCCAGAATTTCCTCCAGGCTTCATCCCAGGCGTCAAAATGAAGGTAGACCGACCAGGATAACCACCCAAGAACCCTATAGGTGACATATGGTATCCCGGTAATAATGTGCCACGCCGGAAGGGAGAGTGGTGTGTGGTATGGGCTGTCATGACGAACGATTGGCATGAAAGTGATACACCCGTACAGCACCATGCACACGCCGACCCACGACAGCACCAACTTGAAAATCGTAAGATTGACGTTCCATAGGAACACAGCTAGACCAGCAAGGAACAGGAAAAGGGAAACATGTAGCAGCGTGGGTAAGGCTTCAACCGCCCAAGGAAGGAGAAACTTGTCGACGCCTTCAGCAAAGAATGCACGGATACGTGCTCGCTTATCTAGACTGTAACGTGGCTGAGTGATCTTGAGGTATCTCCGTGCCCACTGCTGTAGCAATGTCGCGAGTAGAGCACAGGTAAGACTGATGACCAAGCTCATGAACCAGAGCGAATTGACCCAGACGGCATATGTCGGTGGAGAGAACGGGGGTGGAGAAGTAGGGAGAGTGCTGGATTGATTCGGGTTTGAAACGGTCTGATAGATATTCGCGAGGTAGAAGTTGGAGGTGTCCTGTGGGTTCGGTCGGATGTCTTGGATTGACACCGAGATCAACGACGCGACTGCAGCAGAGAATAAACCGGTCTATAGGATATGAGTTTATGAAGCGGTGCATGGGATTGGAGTATAGTGACGCACAAAGATGAGAATGCCGTCAGCATCTGCTTGCCATGCTTCGGCCATTTTCTTGTCTTCTTCGGTGGCCATTTCCAAGTACATTGAAAAGATAGGACCGGAGCCATCGACGAAGTTAGATACACCCTTCGATGCTTGATTCTGCGCCGACTGGGGTGGGTACTGGTGGTCACCTGTGGGGGCGTCAGGGCTGATGAGAATGGCAACGATAGAGCTAAGTACCTATTCCCGGGAGTATACCCGCCTCGGCGACGTTGACATCCTCGGGATGAGCTTGGGACATGTCGTTGATCGATCAAGGAGGACACAATGTATTTGGGAAGCGTACTGCCCCTTGGCTAGTCCCAAGGCACCGTGAGGTGGTACAGAATCAACCGAACCGCAAGCGCTCGACGCTCAGCGCTCAGCGTTCAACGGTTTGTTGTCGCCAAATAGGCTTTAATTCTGTTATTTCTGCATTGCGTGGTAGAAAAGGAGGGGTTAGCCTGACGCGAAGACCTCTCGTTGTACTGAAGCAATGAAGAGGGAATCGTTCGCGGCCATCGAAATACCGATCAGATTACTGAACACAAATGACTCTTGAGAGTCAACGTTTGAATCGTTTCTGACCTGAGCCCACGCTCTCATTCAAGCCATTCAGCTCTTGGTAAATGTCAAATAATTGTGCTTAATTTGTCCATGTAAAAAAAAAATCCCAAAGAGAAAATACATTGTAGCTAGACAGATGTGGTGAAGCAAGACAAGCAAAACACGGCGCGGCAGCGTCCCCGATTTGCCAAAGGAATAGAAGAAAAGAAAAGGAATCCGAACGTGCCTCCACGTTCCCTCCCCAGGTGCGGCCGGAATCGCTATAGCTTCCCCAGCGCGCGCAGCTGCTGGCGCAAGCTCCCGTTTTCCATCTGCACGACGTTGATCTCCTCGAGTAATGCAAGCCGCTGCATCTGCTCGCGCTCCGACACGGTGTTGACCGCACGCAGCTCCTCTTGCGCCGGCGCCGGGTCCTCCGTGAGCTGCAGCGCGCGTGCGGACAGCACTGCTTTCGCCTCGGTGAGCTGGTGCAGTGCCTCGGCCTGCTCCGCAGCGCGCTCCTCCACCGCAAGTTTCTCCACGGCGAGCTGGTCCACCTGCTCCTGTCTGCCAAGACAAAGCGCATCAATACAATGTACACGAAGAGGGAGAGAGAGGCGCGTACAAACCGTCCGACCTCGCGAGCTGCTCCTCGAGCGTGCGCACCTGGCGCTGGTATGACTCGAGCGCGGCGTTGCTATCCTGCGCAAGCTTCTATGCATGCTCCGCGTTCTTCTTGAGCAGGTCACGAGCCTGCGCGAACCGTATGAGGCACTCCATCAACGCGCAATTGTCCGCAGTGAGCGCCTGCACGCGCAGCACGAACGCCTAAGCGTGCCCGGGCCCGAGCCTCCGCCGTCGACCACGAGCAATCTCAGCGAGCCAGGTGTACCCCGGCCCGAATTGGGTGCGGCGGAGGCGCGTTGCCGCTGCCCTCTTGAGCGCGTGCACGTCCAGGTCGCTGATTGAACCTGCACGCAGCACTGGGTGATGTTTGCCCGTTGCCTGCGTGGCACCGCTGGGCTGTGCGGCGCGCACTTCTGGAGACGGGAGTGTCGCCCAGAGGGGGCTGCAGGATCGCCACGAAGCCCGCAGCGCCAGCGTCCTTCGCGAAGGCGATCGAAGATGTGAGTCGCTGTTCTGAGGGGTGCTGCGTCAACGCGGGATGGCTGCTCTGCGTAGGTCAGCCATCTGAGCATTGCGTACCCCTCCCTGGGCTGGCAGATGAAGAAACGGTGCACACTTACACTTACGGGAGAGCGGGATGATGAACAGCGCACATGAAGGGATGATACTCACAGTGACAAGAGGACTGTGGTGAGATATCAAGGGTGGCTGGAAGCAGCAACAGAGTAAGATCTAGCAAGTGAAGCAGATGGTGGTCTGGCACACAACAGATGAGAACTGGTGTTTATACAATAGAGGGAGACATACCTGGCACACAACAGATGAGAACTGGTGTGGTGCCAGAGCGTACATGGTACTCTACTTATACTGCTACAGGAAGTGACGGTAGTAACACAGGTCACAGTAAATACAAGGCGCATTGTTCTACAAGGAGACAAAAGGAATGTGCTGTTCTGGAGAACAAGGCGTATAGAACAATAAGGGTCCAGACTATGATATCATAGTGACATCACAATAAAGATAAAGAAACAAAGGGAAGTACAAAGACAATAGTACAAGGACGGTCTAGAGAAGTCCATGATGTCATGTACATGTGATGTCATAGATAAGAGAATACAATAAGTCCGAGATTGTAATGATCATAATGATCTAATCTACATGTCCTGTATATCTAATCTAAAGCAGTCCGTTATCTGCGTGTCCATACGAGCCGCTAAGTGCGTGCGGGTCACTTATCAACACGGGACAGCAGCATTTGGATTTCCTCCTTTGCGGTATGGAGACGCACAAATTATAATAACCCCATCAGCGTCCGCTTTCCATCCTTCACTCATCTTCTTGTCTTCTGAAACCATTTCTTATACATTGAGAAAATAGGTCCGGAGCCGTCGACGGTGTTTGATAACTTGATTCTGCACCAACTGGGGTGGGTCCTAGTGGTCATCTGTGGGAGCGTCAGGGAGGGGAATTGAGCCATGTGAGAACGAGGTACCTGTTCCCAGGCCTATACCTGTCTCCATTACGTTCATCTTGCGGGGAGCTCGGGACATGGCACCAATCTTGGCTTGAATAGAGGCGCGTGAGTATAAGGATCCCATCTGCAGCCGCTTTCCAACCTTCGACCATTTCTTGTCTTCTTTTCCAGCCATCTCCAGATACATTTAAAAGATAGGACCGGATCCATTGAAACCCTGTGTTGCGTGAGTCGGCGCCGACAGGGGTGGCCACCTGTGGGTGCGGCAGCGAGAGTTGAGAACGGCTAGAATAGAATTATGTGGAGGGAAGGTAAGGTAAGGTCTATACCTACTCCTGCTTCAGATGCGTTGATGGAATATCGGACATTGAAGATGATGATGTCGGTCCAGCAAAGAAGTTGGCGGTTCGTCACTTTCCCGTTGCGGAAAGCCGCCGCCCCAGATAGGCCAACACGAAGAGTACGCACGCACTTACACTGGCATACCCGGGGCGCCGACCCCATCGCTGTACGACTCTCGTCTCTCGCCCTTGCAACTCCATGTCGCCCTCTGTCTTGCTCTTTGCATCGCTGGATCTCATATGTACATATTTTCTACACACGTGCAACTCGCCCTAGGTCTGCCCGCCCGTACATCGTTGTCATGAACACCATTCCACGTACCTTTTTCACTGCGTGCACTCGGGCGACATGCCCTCGCTGCATGCAGGCGTAGCGGGAGCCCGTGGTGAAGGACAGGGATGGCGGCAGTGACGGGTGAGTCTGTCTCGCGACCGAGCAAGTTCGATGTTAGGACACGAACGAATGACTTTCGACGTGGGTCGAGTTCTGGTGCGTTGCTGCTGCCTCAAAGTCGGGGGCTGCATGTCTGATTCGCTGGTATGGTCAAAACTTGCCCGCATGCCGGAAAGTGCTGCAGGTCTCCTGCGCCGAAAGGCGCCCTTGGAGTGTCTTGTAGACGTCGTTTCCAAAGCGGGTCAGTTGTATGTCCTACGCCTCTCTCTCCGCTTCACCTACTGGCGCACTTCGCATCTCCATGCAGAGACTACGACTGCAGCTCGTGGACATCCTGTTATCTAAGGTGGGGCAACACAGGGCGATCCGGCTAAGTCGAGCTGGTCAGGTGATAGGGGTTTCCGAATAAGGCCGGTTCGGTTGGCGAGTGAGAATAGAGCAGCGCGAGGCGATCGAAGACAGAAGACGAGAGCGATGAGCAAAGGCGAATCAAGTTCGCTTTGGAGAGGGAAGATTGGCACACACGAGAGGGAAATGGGAATAGAACTGGATAGATTTATTCGATACAACGAGACGGCTTTTTATACAGTATAGCTACATTTTCTGACAGAACAGAGTCAAAGTACAGTAAAGAGAAACAAAGACGCACGGGCCTTTACAGGCATGAAACAGGAGACAGGAAAACAAAGAGATGGGGGCGAGGCCGAGAATGTAAGGAAAAGGGGTGCGCGAGCCCCTATGAGTCTGAAACGAGAATGGTGCGCTTGAGACGAAATGGACTCGGAAATAAACAATAAAAGCGCAGAGTAATTTGACACAACTTATCATAACAGAACTGTCTCGGATGCGAGGTCTCCTAAGTGGCCGCGAGCGAGCGCGGCGGATGTTTGCTGAAGGTTCGGGTCGGCCGGGTCGAGCGTGCCGAAATGCAACACTCCCCCTCACGCTCGACGGAGTCCGAGGTTCTGCGAATGAAACGCGACCTTGAACTTAGGGAGCGGCTTGGTGAGGATGTCCGCGGTCATGTCGTCGGTTGGACAATACTTGATGTCGATATGTCCTTCGGTAATGGTTTGGCGGATGAAGTGGAATCTGATGTCGATGTGTTTGGTGCGAGCGTGATAGTTGTCTTGCGTCGCGAGATGAAGTGCGGCCTGATTGTCGCAATAGAGGGTAGTAGGAGAGGGGGCGAAGCCGAAAAGGGGCTCAGTCAGTCTCCTGAGCCAGATGCATTCCTTGGCCGCGTGGGTCGCGGCGACGTATTCGGCCTCGGCGGTGGATAAAGTGATGATCTCTTGTTTCCAAGAGGCCCATGAAACTGCGGCGCCGTTGATGAGAAAAGCGAAGCCGGATATCGCGTGACGGTGGTCCTGGGATGCGCCATCGGCGTCAGTAAAGCCCAGGAGGTCGTGTCGCTCGTTTCCGTAAGTGAGCGAGTGATGTTTGGTGCCGGCGAGATAACGGAAGACGCGTTTGACGCCTTCCCAGTGAGCTTCGCCCGGGTTGGCTAGGAATTGTGATAGGGTGGATATGGCGAATGTGATGTCGGGGCGAGTGGCGACGGCGGCGTACATGAGGCTGCCGACGGCCTCGCGATAAGGAATTTTCTTCATATGGGTTGCTTCAGTGTCGTCTGAGGGTGCGTCGGCTTTGCTGTAAGAGGCCCCAGGGACGATAGGAGTAGCGACGGGTTTCGCGTCGCTGAGAGAGAAGCGGGAAAGGATGGTGTCGATATAACTGGTCTGGGAAAGGGAAATAGTACGAGCGTCGCGGTCGCAAGTGATTTTGATGCCGAGGAGCCAATAAATAGGGCCGAGGTCGGTGAGGGAATAGCGGGAATGCAACTTCCGCTTGTAGTCGCGAATGAGCTCGTCCGAGCTACCTGTGATCATACAATCGTCAACGTGCACTGCGAGGATGGTAAGATGGTTTTTGTCGTAGATGGAGAAGACGCCGGGGTCAGCGTTGTGAACGCCGAAGCCCAGGTCCATGAGAGCGTGACGCAGGGTGTCATACCACTTGCGGCCGGCTTGCTTGAGTCCGTAAAGTGACTTGTGAAGGTGCTTGACGTTCTCCCCCTGAGTGTCGTATCCGGGGGGTGCTTGCATGTAAATGTCTTCATCGTCACTGAGTTCTCCGTTGAGGTAGGCGCCGTTGAAGTCGAAGGTGTCGATGTCCCAATCGTTGCGGGCGGCGATAGCGAGAATCATGCGGAAGCTGGAGAGCCGCGCAACGGGGGAATAGGTGTTGAAATAGTCGATGCCGAATTTCTGAGTGAATCCGCGCGCTACGAGGCGCGCCTTGTACTTCTCGATAGTGCCGTCGGCCTTCCGTTTGATGCGGAAGACCCACTTGCTGCCGACGATGTTCTTGCCGGCGGGTCTCGGGACTGTTGACCAAGTCCCTGCTTCTTCGAGAGTTGCGATTTCGCGATCCATCGCTTCCTGCCACTGAGGCCAGTCGGAGCGAGATCGCGCTTGTGCGAGAGTTTTGGGGTCGTCTTGAGAGTCGGTAATAACGGCCTCCATGAGCTCCTCGTCGTCTGCGAGGTAAGCGAATTCTGGAGTGTAATCGGTGTCAGCCGTGTATGCGCTCGAGGCGCTTTGTCCGGGCCAATCCGGATGGTACCACTTCTTCGCTGATGCGCTTGGCTGGCCTTCGAGATCCGGGTCTTGGCCAAATAGTTCGCGAGCCTTGAAGGTGAGTTTTGGGATGCGCTCTGATCTGCGCGGAGGCTCTTCTGGTTCTTTGCCTCTGGCCTTGCTTCTCGGAGGCGGCGGCGGTGGTGCAGAAGGTGTTTGCCGTGGCCTAATTGGGGTGCGTGGTTCTTCTTGAGGTGGAGCCGAAGCGGGAGGCGAAGGGGTGAGATTCGGAAGTGATGATGATGCCCGGGAGGAAGCTAACCCTCCCGGTACTTGTTGCGTATTGCCGCGGTCTTCTCCTTCTTCGGGAGGTTGAGGCGCCTGCGGTATGACTGGCACGATCTGTGCTGGAACGGGGGCGTATAAGGGAAGTAATGGTTGATGCGCTGGAGGTGCCGGTGGAGCAGGAGGAGCAGGAGCGGGCGCCGGGGCTGGCTGCGGCGCGGGAAAGATGAAGGGTCGACGGACGGGAACGGTGACGTATGGGGATGTGAACTTGACGTTGCGCTCCACGGAGACTGAGTTCTTGTGAGGCCAATATACGCAATGAGCGTGTGGGCTGTCGGTGTCACGGCACGAGAAGTGAACTCTTACTTTACGGTGATGACCCCTTTGTAAGACGTAATGTGTCATGGACTTAGTCGCTCAGTCAGCAGTAGTACAGTATCACATGCCGGTGTGGCATGACTCATTCCTAGGACAGCTGTAGTAGGGTTCGAGCTACTTACGCTACTAGTCGTACGGATTCGGGAGGAGCTTTAAAGCTGCCTCATACATGTATAAATAGTGGCTCGATAAGACCAAGATACGCCATCTTGGTCTTCTTCAATCACCACTCCCTCCTCATCGTCTCCTCGCGTGCTTCGCTTGTCTCCCTTGAGCAAGTCGTCTTCATCGATTGCCTAGTGACTTGAACGTCCTAGTGCCGGAGCTATCTACGTCACGTGCCTTAATTAGCGCCGTGTACGCGTGTCCAAGTCACGTGACTTGACTTCGAGATATTCGCTAAGTCGTGAACGCCCTTTCGCAGTCCAAGTCGGACTAACGCCAGTGGTGGCGTAACATTAAGACCAAGATCCCTCACCGTGGCGTTCACAACTCGAGACCAGTGGAGAAACTTTCAAACATACTCCCTTGAACGCAGGGGAGACCGCAACGTACCAACACAATTCTTAGGAGCAGCCAGGTGGAGAGAATACCGAGGGGAAACAGGCTACTTCGTAGACTTCGCATCGGGACCCACCCGATATCGACCAGTTGAGTTCAACTTCGATAACCTCTGTTGGGTGGAGATTACGTGGAATCCTATAGACAATCGATTCGACGTAGTGCGACCCGCAGGCAGAAACTACAACTGCGACATTGACGCAAGAGGACTACCCACACGAGAACAGTGGGGACGCATTGACGGACAACCAGAAGAAGAACCTAGCACGTCCGAACCCAGAACTCCCGCGCCATCCGAAACAAGCGGCGACGAAGAGTCATCAAACGCAGGAGGCGAATCAGAAATTGAAGAAGTAATCCAAACAGCTGAGTCCCTTCGCATAGACGAACCCGAAACCATCCACGTACACGCCCCCGCAGTCATGGCCACCGCAACTCTAACCCACGAAGAACTAGCCGCGGAAGAAGTACGGCGTATTACAGAAGAAGCGGAAACTCACTTGCAACCCATCAACCCCGCCACAGGACACCGCATGACGGCTGACGACGCAGCCATATTTCGCGCAGTAGGTCCGGATATACCAGACCCACCGCCAGGGGCCGGAGGATCCGCACCACCCAGAAGACCGGGTGGAATTTTCGGTCAAGGCCCGCCAGGAGGAGGCGGAGGAAGACACCCGCACTTTGGCGGAGGAGGAGGAGGTAACCCATTCGGAGGAGGACCACCACCCCCTCCAGGTGGACCACCGCCAGGAGGACTCCCACCAGGACCACCCCACGGAACGGAGAGATTAGTAGGAGAAGTGCCGACCGTCTTTGACGGCAATAGAAAAGAGTACGAGTCCTTCCTCACTCAATGGCACATTTACTGGGGACAAAACGCAGAGGCACCAATTATGCTCAACGTCTATCGACGGTGCCTGCTCTTCCTAGGACTCATCAAGGGACCCCAAGTAGCCAATTGGACTCTCGGATTCCTCCAGTGGCTTAACAACGAACTGCGCCTCGGAAGGAGCAGATACGACGACTACCTGTGGGATACGCTAACCGCAGGATTCTCAGACCGATTCTCCAACGTCCTCGAACAAGAAGAGGCACAGGCTGCGTTGGCCAAAGGGTTCAAGATGGTCGGAGACGACATTGATTCGTACGTCACCAACTTCGAACAGCTAGCGCGGAAGGCTGACTATCGCCTCAACGACCGCCAAACGCTGGACCGCTTTACGGCGGGACTACCAAAAGCGTTATTCACCAAAATCTATGAAATGGACGATCCACAAACCTTCAACGAGTGGAAAGAGGCAGCCATGCGCCGTCAAAAACAATATATCCACTTACGCGCGCGACTTAACCTTACCGGCACCCCGTCCCGGGCACCATTACCCACACGCCAAAACCAGCCTCGTGGATACGCCCCACCTTGGGGACCACCGCGCTACCCGCCACCACGATACGATCCAAACGCCATGGATACATCGGCGGATCGGTCACGCGCCAGACTCGCAATGGTAGGAGACCCCAAACCACCATTCCCACCACGCGGAGGACAACAGAGAGGAAATGGACAACGCAGAGACATAAGGGAAGTCATCTGCTACAACTGTAACAACCCCGGCCACTTCTCACGAGATTGCACGCGCCCCAGAAAGCAAAGGCAGCAGTATCAACCACGCGCCACTACAAGTCGAGGAGCGGAAACGGACTACTACAGTCAAGAACCCGTAACCGCGAGACGCGCGGAGGCCACGCCCGAAGAACAAGCAAAGGGGTGGATGGATACCATAAGAGGGGCGAGTGACGAGGTTAAAGACCTCATATTCAAAGACCTATGGACCCAAGAGGGTTTTCAGGACGCCTAAACCCATCGGCCTGGGTGAGGGCAGTTAATTGTAACTCTGTAATCATGACTCGCTATCGTTCGCTTCGAATTCCAGTCTCGATTCGCACAAGTTACTCCATGGCCGACATAAAAGGGCTCGTCGATTCAGGAGCCACCGACAACTTTATAAGACCCGCGTTCGCTAAACGCATGGGCCTAGGACTACAACTCCTAGAACGACCCAAAAAGATCTGGAACATAGATAACACCGAAAATAAAGCTGGGTCCATCACTCACTTCGTCGACTTAGACGTTCAAACCAACGGAGTTAACCGAGTCATGAGGTTCCTGGTCACCGATATCGGAAATGAAGAACTCGTACTGGGATACCCTTGGCTTGCCACCTACGAACCGACCATCAACTGGGCTCACGCCACCATCCACGAAGGCATGCTACCGGTGGTACTTCGATCAATCAATCCTACAGAACCACGAACTACGATCGCTGGCGCAATTACTCAAGAGGAGGCCGAAGACGTCGTACAAGAGCTTGAAGAGGAGTGTCAGATACGTACCACCGCTACTGAACTAGCCATTGCCGCCAACCAACACACTGTAGCGACGGTCATCCCAGAACCATATCAACGCTTTGCCAAAATCTTCAGCGAGGAAGCATCCCATCGATTCCCACCTTCACGACCATGGGATCACGCAATCGACTTCAAACCAGGAACACCAGCCAGCATCGACTGTAAAGTCTACCCAATGTCACAAGACGAAGATGAACAGCTCCGTAAATGGTTAGACGAACAACTCAAAATGGGGTACATACGGCCTTCAAAATCACCATACGCATCATCCTTCTTCTTCATCAAAAAGAAGGACGGCAAGCTACGACCAGTACAAGACTACCGAAAAATCAACGCGTGCACTGTGCGTAACCAGTACCCACTACCGCTCATGGCCGAGCTCATTAATGACCTGGGGAACGGACACATCTACACCAAACTCGACGTGCGATGGGGATACAACAATATACGAGTCAAGGAAGGCGACGAACCCAAAGCCGCGTTCAAAACCAAATACGGACTCTACGAACCCCTCGTCATGTATTTTGGACTCACCAACTCGCCGGCGACGTTCCAGAACATGATGAACGACATCCTAGGCGACGTCATCCTCTACTACCAGTCACGCGGAACCATCATTCGAGTATATATGGACGACATCGGCATCGCTACAACTGAGGAAGCCGGCTTACAAGCCCACATTGAAGCCGTCAGCGCCGTACTCCAAGTGGCTCTCGATCACGACCTCTACTTCAAACCCGAAAAGTGTCTCTTCCACCAACCGCGAATGGATTACCTGGGGGTAATCCTTGAAAAGGGGGTAACGCGCATGGACCCCGTAAAAATTTCAGGCATACGAGATTGGCCACGACCCACGAAGGTACGCGACGTACGCTCCTTCCTAGGCTTCTGCAATTTTTACCGACTCTTCATTCGCGGCTTCGCAACATACGCACGAGCACTCAATAAACTTACGCGCAAGGATGCCGAATGGACATGGGGCAGCGACGAAGAGAAGGCCTTTCAAACCCTCAAAGACCTTGTCACCAGCGAACCAGTACTCGCACACCCCAACCTGACGGACCAATTCGAACTCGAGGTAGACGCGTCGGGATACGCAGTAGGAGCAGTCCTCCTACAGAAGAAGAAAGACGGGAAACGACACCCCATCGGATACTTCTCAGCCACGCTGAACGAAGCAGAACGCAACTACGACATCTACGATCTAGAGCTCCTAGCCATTGTCAAAGCACTGAGACACTGGAGACCGTTCTTGGCCGGATCCCCGCACAAAATCAAGATCTTTTCGGATCACCTCAACCTCACGCATTGGAAATCACCCCAAAAGATAAGTCGCCGCGTAGCCCGAGAAGTTCTGGAACTCATGGAGTACGATTTCGAGATCCACCACATCAAAGGGACCAATAACGGCCGCGCAGACGCCCTGTCTAGGCGACCAGACTACGACCGAGGGGAAAACGATAACGAGGGGGTCACCGTATTACCGGAGAAAGTCTTCATTCGAAACCTGACCACACAAACCCCAGAAACGCTCGATCAAGACGAAAACACCTTACGGCCGTGGGTAGACCCCTACAAGCTCAAGAAAGTCGATGGGGTCTGGTACCGACAAGGCGCGCGAGTAGTCACCGGCGGACAAGATGACATACGTACCATCATCGCCAACCACCACAACCCCCCAGTGTACGGCCATCCAGGGATCAAGCGCACCGCCCGAATCATCGAGCGAAGTCACTGGTGGCCACGTATGCTGAAGCACGTCACCGAATACGTCCAAGGATGCGCAGAATGCCAACGCCACAAAGTCAATAACCGACCCACAAAAGCGCCCTTAGTCCCTATTACACCTGTAACCGACGCCAAACCCTTCGAGGTCGTAGCACTCGATTTCATCACCAAACTACCCGTGTCTCAAGGGCACGATTCGATCCTTACGGTAACTGACCATGATTGCACCAAGGCGTCCATATTCATCCCTTGCGTCGAGGAAATAACGGCAGAAGAAACCGCAGCCCTGTACGTCACTCATGTATTTCGGAGATTTGGATTACCGGCAAAAATTATCAGCGATCGAGATCCGCGTTTCGCGTCAAAGTTCACCCGCGAACTATGCCGGATCTTAGGCATCTATCAGAACATTTCCACGGCTTATCACCCCCGAACGGATGGACAATCAGAACGCACCAATCAATGGCTAGAACAATATCTAAGGTTCTGGACCAATGAGCGCCAGGATAACTGGGCGCGATTCCTACCAATAGCAGAGTTCGCGCATAACAGCTGGCCACACGAGGCAACAAGGAAGTCCCCATTTTCACTCATGATGGGGTATGACCCGCGCGCTGATTGGATCGATAAGCCGTCCCCTATCCCTCAGGTACTCACGCGCCTCCAACAATTCCGAGAAGCGCGGAAAGAAGCTCAGGAGCTTATCCGAAAAGCCCAATCCTTGTGGATCAAACATCGAGATACGCCCAAGTATCGAGTAGGAGACCAAGTATGGCTCGAAGGGCGCCACCTCCGAACCAATCAACCAACGGCAAAACTCGCAGCACGCCGACACGGACCTTTCAAGGTCACACAGGTGCTGTCACCTGTCAACTACCGACTCGAACTTCCCACACAGTGGAGTATCCACCCCGTGTTTCACATCGATTTACTCACGCCTTATCGCGAGACGCCGCTGCATGGAGAAAATTTCCAGCGCCCACCACCGGATCTAGTGGACGGCGAAGAGGAATACGAAATTGAGCACATTCTGGACTCCCGACGATTCGGCAGAAGCAAGAAGCTCCAGTATCTTGTGAAATGGAAGGGGTACCCAGACTCGGAGAATCAGTGGGTCAACAAGGATGACGTCTTTGCTGATGAAGCTCTAGCGGAGTACGAGCGGAGTTCGAGAGCGAACCAAGCCCATATAAGCGAGGTTGACAACGCTAAGTCTCCCCCATTCCCTCACACTGGATTCTACTCTCAGTCAACAATGCCTCTTTCCTCTTCCACCGCTTCCACCATTGTCGCTCCCTTCATCGGGGAGTCCCTCACCTACCAAGAGCTCAACGACGCCCTCAAAGACATCGTCCCCGTTGAGGACGTTGACAACCCCAACGCCCCCGAAACCTTCTGGCTCCTCAGCCACGATGGCCAGCGGCTCAACTCCGCGCCATACACCGAGGCCCAAGTGCGTAGGCTTCGTGACGCTCTCAGAGACAGTCAGTCTGCCTCTCCTCGACCTCTCCCGGTACGAGTCGAATACCGGGTCGAGGCGGAAGAAGTCCCCAGCAACTCGGCGATGGGAGGAGTGGAGGTTCACGGCGGAGATGTGGAAGCTAGAGCAGTGGTCGGTGGCAGCGACAAGGAGAACGAGAATCCTCGAGAAGAGGAAACTCTTCGACGAGATGATGCGCGCGCAATTCAAGAACAACCCGAGCGAGAGTTGAAGGAATGGTACCCAGCTGAGCACGCTTCCATCCTTCAGTCCACCGACTCTGATCACCCCAACGAAACCCCCTACACGTGCGACACCGCGGGCCGCCCCCTCTATAGGGGCGATATTGTTCATGACGACACACCCGTGTCCCACCACCTCGCAGTCCTCCACCGCCGCCTCACCGACTCCCGCTTCGCCCCTCACGGTTACGTACACAACCGGGGGGAGAAGTTCGTACACTTCCCCATCACCGACTCCCGCGGCGTTACCACCCAAGCCCCGTACGTCCAGGTCATCATGAACCCGGACCCCATCGTCCTCGCGCTGGCCTCGGACAGCGACAAGACCTTCTCCAAACCACTATACGCCGAGCCCCAAGTCCGAGAGCGGGGCAAACCCCACTACACCCCGGAAGAGACGTACTCCCTCATCCGGGGTCACGCGAACCAACATCGCCTCGACACCGCGGTCAACGCCCTACACGATGTAGGGCTTAAAGCTGAGTTGCACCGTTACCGCGAATACAGGCACGAGGCTGAAAGAGTCGAACAGCGACTCCATGCATTGGCCCAGGCGCTGGGAGGCATTCAAGGGGAGCTCGCCCGCAGCAAGTTCCGACTGGAGATGGCGGACATTCACAACCGAGTTGAGTCGGTTCAAGAGGGTTGGTTGGGAGGTATCGGACCTATTCGGCGCCGGGGTCGTCGCGGCTGAAAAGGGGGTGATGTCACGGCACGAGAAGTGAACTCTTACTTTACGGTGATGACCCCTTTGTAAGACGTAATGTGTCATGGACTTAGTCGCTCAGTCAGCAGTAGTACAGTATCACATGCCGGTGTGGCATGACTCATTCCTAGGACAGCTGTAGTAGGGTTCGAGCTACTTACGCTACTAGTCGTACGGATTCGGGAGGAGCTTTAAAGCTGCCTCATACATGTATAAATAGTGGCTCGATAAGACCAAGATACGCCATCTTGGTCTTCTTCAATCACCACTCCCTCCTCATCGTCTCCTCGCGTGCTTCGCTTGTCTCCCTTGAGCAAGTCGTCTTCATCGATTGCCTAGTGACTTGAACGTCCTAGTGCCGGAGCTATCTACGTCACGTGCCTTAATTAGCGCCGTGTACGCGTGTCCAAGTCACGTGACTTGACTTCGAGATATTCGCTAAGTCGTGAACGCCCTTTCGCAGTCCAAGTCGGACTAACGCCAGTGGTGGCGTAACAGTCGGAGTCGTATCCGACCCAGCGCGCTTCGATTCCGCGCGCGTCGAGTTTGGAACCGGTCCCGGAGTGGACCCAGATAGTTTGTCCCCATTCGGGAACGCCAGCGAGATTAGGCTTGCTGCCATAGAGCTTTTCGTAGGGCGTGATGTTGTTGCCTAGAGCCCGAGTAGAAGTGCGGTTCTTTAGCCAGACCGCAAACTGGAGAGCTTCAGCCCAGAGATTCTTGGGCAAGCCTGAGTGATGGAGGAGAGCCCGCACACGTTCGAGAAGCCTGCGGTTTAAGGCTTCCGCGATTCCGTTGTGCTGCGGGGTATGGTGCGTGGTAAGATGTCGTTCGGTTCCTTCGCTCTGGAGGAAGCGAGTAAACTCGCGGCCGGTGTATTCACCGCCGCGGTCAGACCTAAGAGCTTTGATGGTGGCGCCATGCTGAGTACGAGCCCAGAATACGAAAGCGCGATAAGCGTCTAGCGTCTGGTCCTTGGTGCGAAGAATGTCGATGCGCGTGTAGCGCGTATTGTCGTCCGTGAAAGTGACATAGTATTGACGGCCACCTAAGCTGGAGATGGGTGAAGGGCCCCAGAGATCAGAGTGGACCTCGTCTCCGAAGTGCGGAGCAGGAGGGGCCTCGCGTTCAGAGCGAATGGCCTTGCGAGTGAGCTTAGCGTATTGACAGGAGTCACAGATGATAGGCGAGCCGTCGTCAAAGAGCTGGATGCCTTCAATGGCATTGTTGCGGACGAGAGAGCGAATAGCGTCGGCTGAGATATGACCGAGGCGACGATGAAGAGTGTGGATGTCGACTTGCTCGAGTCGAGTGACGGCGCTGGCAGCCGTATGGGTGTGCTCGACCTTGAATAGGCCATTGACGTTGGCGGGGATGTCGCCTATGATGTTGCCAGTAGACTTCTTCTTGATTTTGCATGCGTCGTCGTCGAATTCGACTGAGTAGCCAGAACGCATGATGCGGCCGAGGGAGATGATGGTGAGGCCCATGTCGGGCGCGTAGAGGGTGTCGCGGAGAGTGATGGGGCTGGTAGTGTTCCCGTTCGGGACATCGATCTGTAGATCTCCAGTGCCTATCGCATAAAAGGTCCCTTTGTTAGCGTTGGCGATCGCGCGAGGGGGGATGGAGCGATAATTAGTGAAGCGATTTTGGAAAGGGGACATGTGGCTGGATGCCCCGGAATCGTATAGCTCGATCTCGATAGGAGGTGGAGTGAATGGCCCCGCGAGATACGCGGAGACCTGTGGAGAGAGTGTGGAGTCGTCCTCGATCTCCTCAATTGCGGCCCAGGCATCGTCTTCTGCGCTGGCCGCGTTCGCGTTGTCGGAACGGTTGCTGTTCCTGTTGCGGTTATTGTAATTGTTGCCATTGTTGTTTCGGTAGTTGCGATTGTTGCGAGTATTGCGATTATCGCTCGAATTTCTGTCTCTTCGAGGCGGGCCTTGGCCTTCTTTGTCGCCTCCTCTGGCCCAGCAATCGGACTTGTAGTGGCCGAGTCTGTGGCAATTGTGGCATTCCACGTTGCGTTTGTCGCGCCTCTGCCCATTGGCTGAGAAGGCCTCTTCCGGGCCACTGGTTTTGCCGCCATTTTCTATAAGGAGCCTGTCATATTTGTCGGTTATTAATCGGATTACCCGACTTGGTTCGACGGAAGCGCCGGCTTGATCGGCTGCTGCGTTTATGGCGTCGACGGTGGAGGCGTAAGGTTTGGGAAGGGAGCCGAGTAGGATGGAAGCAAATTCGTCATTGCTAGTGGTCGAGCCCATGGATGCGATTTGTTCTCTCATCGTAGTGAGGCGGGCGATGTGAGCGCGCGCATCACCATCTTCGGCTAATTTGATTGCCGCGAGTTGTCGTCCCATATCGACGGTGATCATCTTCGATCGATTTTCGTAGATGTCTTTGATGGTGTCCCAGGCATCCTTGACACATGTCTTGCTCTGGACTTCATTGAATATGTGATCGGGAATTGATGCCGCGATAAATTCGCTCGCGGAGGCCTCTTCCGTTTCCCAACGCTCTTGCGGGGTTACGGTGCCTACGGTTACCCATGCGCCGGGTACCGTGTCATTGGTAAGGTGATCGGACCATTTACGGTTCCTGAATGTCCAGACCATGCGATTTCGGTAAGTGACCCAGTTGGATCCATCGTTGGCCAATTTGACGATAGTTAATTTGTCGCTCATGTTGACAAATGCGGTAAGCGAGATTCTGAATAGGGAAAGGTACGCGCTGGTTTATTCTCGGGGATTTCGGGTTTAGACTGCAACGGCAGGGCCCATAACCTTGTTATCTAAGGTGGGGCAACACAGGGCGATCCGGCTAAGTCGAGCCGGTCAGGTGATAGGGGTTTCCGAATAAGGCCGGTTCGGTTGGCGAGTGAGAATAGAGCAGCGCGAGGCGATCGAAGACAGAAGACGAGAGCGATGAGCAAAGGCGAATCAAGTTCGCTTTGGAGAGGGAAGATTGGCACACACGAGAGGGAAATGGGAATAGAACTGGATAGATTTATTCGATACAACGAGACGGCTTTTTATACAGTATAGCTACATTTTCTGACAGAACAGAGTCAAAGTACAGTAAAGAGAAACAAAGACGCACGGGCCTTTACAGGCATGAAACAGGAGACGGGAAAACAAAGAGATGGGGGCGAGGCCGAGAATGTAAGGAAAAGGGGTGCGCGAGCCCCTATGAGTCTGAAACGAGAATGGTGCGCTTGAGACGAAATGGACTCGGAAATAAACAATAAAAGCGCAGAGTAATTTGACACAACTTATCATAACAGAACTGTCTCGGATGCGAGGTCTCCTAAGTGGCCGCGAGCGAGCGCGGCGGATGTTTGCTGAAGGTTCGGGTCGGCCGGGTCGAGCGTGCCGAAATGCAACACATCCACCAGCCGCGTCCCAGGTGACACAGCCTGCCAAGCTCAACGCGATCTCCATGGCCTCTTACGACCGGACTATTTTCGACTTTGACCCGCTCCTCAAGACAGATGTGGGCATCACCCTTCGCGCTCATCTGAATATTCCTTAGTTGCATGCTGGATGACCTGTGCGATCGGCAGCATGCGCATGCAGATGCGTCTCGGTGAGCGCTACGTCATCAACGGTTTGGCCACCTCCTCCCCTAACCAAATATTGTTCGTTTCTTTTATCCATATTACAGTAGTGCTGTGATAAATAAAGAGCGGACCATGTCGGCTTGTTAGTGACCAAGCTCACGCAGCCTGCGCAGACTTTGGGCGCGTATTCAGTCCGCAGGAGAGAGCGCTCCTGGTCAAGCGCCTCGCGGGCGGCCCGCCCAGCTCATGTGTGTGTTCGATGTCGTTGTTCTCGTCCGGCGTCAGCGCCGGTAGCAATCTAAGAATCCTATGGTGGGACAGTATACCTAGGTCAGTTTCAAATACTCATTGGGAGCTGTCGTTCTCGATGTCTACGGCAGCAGCGTTCTCTCACCCACGTTTCCCAACCCCACACATATTTCACTGCCGTAGCCTAGTATATTTGTACCGCGTAATAGGACGGTATATACATGAGGTGACAAAAGGACTAACAAGGATATACCCTATCACACACATCTAAGTGATTGGGGGACGCGTTAAACCATATCATACCGGCCGTGTGAAATGTGCGGAGGATGGTCAGCATCATGATCTGGCTCCCGCGGTGAAGGTCCCGCGATGGCTACTTCCGGTTTAGTAATTGATCTCATTAACGGAGGCGGTGGAGGATCTAGGTTAGCCATACTGTTTGCGTGAATTGCCTGATCTACCTCAAGAATGCCAGGAGTATCTTTTTGCTTCCGCAAACCGAGCTGGGGTCTACCATCATCTTTAGCCATAGCACCCACGTCAGGCGCAGAGGTCGGCCCTGGAGAAGTGCTGGGAGCAGGAGTAACTATCATCGAGCTATGGGGTTCTGGGACAAGAAGTGAGAGGTCAGATCAAGCGACGGGCGAGTGTAAAGACAGCGGCGGACCTGTAGGAAGTATATTGTCGATAACTGGATTACCAGAAGCCGAAGATGGGAGATTTGGTGCGTCTAAAGGCGTCTCTGCATTGTGTTGGAGGGAAACGGCGGCGGGTAGGGAGGCAAAGGAAAGAGAAGGGGTAGGTGTCGACGTTGCGGGAGTGGGGTCGGACAATGATATAACTGAGGTGACAATATCCGGTATTGCACCACCGGTGGCTGGATCCGGGGAGATAATGGGAATGCGGAGGCTTTCGATGGTTGCCTGATGAACGGGGTCGAAGTTGTCAGGCAATGGTACATCGGTGAGGCCGTTGAGGGCATGAAGTGAAGCTGGTATGGACGAGGAAGGCGCATCGGAATTGGCAGGTGGCGGCGCAGCGTCATCATTCAGGCCGGTGCGAGTAAATGTTGCGGAGGCAGAGTCATCGTGGATGTGAAGTGTAGGGTCGGAATGATGACCAGGGATGTTGCACAGTGGATACGATCTTGGTCGAACCAGAATGTCGTCCTTGTCGCTAGTGGAGGCGGAGAAAGCTGTAGGGGCAGCATCGGTATCTCGATGGAGAGTGACGTAAACCTGGCGAATCGGTCTGAGGATATACCATGCGATGTCCCAATCGCGGTCATTCTGGGCTTTTAGAACGATTTGATTCCAGAGTGCACAGAACTCGTGCTGCTGTTCAGGTGACGTATGTCGTACATCGAATCTGGAAGCCGCTTCTAGAACCATAGAGTGCGCATATTTTGGCCAGGACGCTTCCCGGAAATGGCTAAATTGGTGGTGAGTAAGGTGAGTCAATACGGCAAGTGACAGGCTGTCCCCCTGTGTGGGGTAGTCTCGGAGGACGGATTCTGGGACGCCGAGTTCGTTGGAGGCAAGAATAAACCAAGAGTCATCGCGCCGTCGTGCCCTTGCAATAATTCCAAAAACGATGGCTTGGATAATCGCAGTAGTTTCTTCATCCTTGCCCTCACCCCAGCCTCTCACAAGATGTGCAATTTCGGCAGATTGCATTGGCTTGTACTGGTCTTCGGACAAGATCCTATGGAGGACACCCCGAAACAATGGTTCAGAAGTGTCGGTGGGATTGATCGCCTTGCCACATACGACAGCTCGCCGGCGTTTGACTTGGTGAGGGAGCAAATCGGATGAGAATGTGCGGTCTAACAATCCGATCAACGCCATCGAAAGCTCCAACGTTTGCTCTTTGGTGAGACTGGGAAGAGGATCGTCGACCACGCTCGAGCTGCGGAAGCCAGGTAAGCCGGAAAAGAAGCGCTCGAGTTCGTGATCTTCGTCCAAACTCTCGAACGTCCACAGAAATGCACGGGTATCGATCTCCGAAGGGCATTTCCGAGCGGTATCCTCAGCTGTCTTCTGCATGCCCTGCATAAGCAATTTTCGATAATTTTGCTCCAGGACTCTAAAGTATTTCGGGGCTCTACTCCAGGCTCCATCCAAGGTTCCATAACGAATGTAAACCGACCCGGAAAACCACCGAAGAACCCTATAGGTGATATATGGTATCCCGGTAATAATGTGCCACGCCGGAAGGGAGAGTGGTGTGTGGTATGGGCTGTCATGACGAACGATTGGCATCAAAGTGATACACCCGTACAGCGCCATGCACACGCCGACCCACGACAGCACCAACTTGAAAATCGTGAGATTGACGTTCCATAGGAACACAGCTAGACCAGCGAGGAACAGGAAAAGGGAAACATGTAGCAGCGTGGGCAAGGCTTCAACCGCCCACGGAAGGAGAAACTTGTCCACGCCTTCGGCAAAAAATGCACGGATCCTTGCTCGCTTATCTAGACTGTAACGTGGCTGAGTGACCTTGAGGTATCTTCGTGCCCACTGCTGTAGCAATGTCGCAAGTAGAGCACAGGTAAGACTGATGACCAAGCTCATGAACCAGAGCGAATTGACCCAGATGGCATATGTCGGTGGAGAGAATGGGGGTGGAGAAGTAGGGAGAGTGCTGGATTGATTTGGGTTGGAAACGGTCTGATAGATATTGGCGAGGTAGAAATTGGAGGTGTCCTGTGGGTTCGGTCGGATGTCTTGGATTGACACTGAGATCAAGGACGCGACGGCAGCAGAGAATAAACCGGTCTACAGGATATGAATCTGTGAGGCGCTGCATGGCATTGGAGTATAGTGACGCACAAAGATGAGAATGCCGTCAGCATCCGCTTGCCATGCTTCGGCCATTTTCTTGTCTTCTTCCGTCGCCATTTCCAAGTACATTGAAAAGATAGGACCGGAGCCATCGACGAAGTTAGATACACCCTTCGATGCTTGATTCTGCGCCAACTGGGGTGCGTACTGGTGGTCCCCTGTGGAGACGTCAGTAGCCGAGAACGGCGAGGACAGAGCCCGAGGAAAGTGGGAACAAGGTACCTGTTTCCGGGTCTATACCTGCCTCGGCGACGTTGACGTCCTCGGGATGAGCTCGGGACATGGCGTGGGTTGATTAAGGATAAGACAATGTACTGGGGTGGAAGGCGTACTGCCCCTTGGCTAGTCGCAAGGCACCGTGAGGCAATACGGGATCGACCGATTCGAGCGCTCAACAGTTTGTTGTCGCTAAAATAATCGTACAGTAGAAAAGGAGTTAGCCTGACGCGAAGACCTCTCCTCTCATTGTACCGAAGCAGTGAAGAGGGAATCTCGGAAAAACTGATGAATAAACACTGTATTGCCCGTAGACATTATAATGCGCGCCCGGCCGTGTGGACGAAATACCGATTTTACTGAACGCAATCTTGAATGACTCTTGCTTCAAACCATTCAGCTCTTGGTGAATGTCAAAGAATTTGTCCACGTAAAAAAAGAAAAAATACATTAGGTAGCTAGACAGATGTGGTGAAGCAAGACAAGCAAAAGCACGGCACGGCAGCGTCCCCGGTTTGCCAAAGGAATAGAAGAAAAGAAAAGAAAGAATCCGAACGTGCCTCCACCCGACGCGACCGGAATCGCTATAGCTTCCCAAGCGCGCGTAGCTGCTGGCGCAGACTCCCATTTTCCGTCTGCACGAGGTTGATCTCCTCGAGTAATGCAAGCCGCTGCGTCTGCTCGCGCTCCGACACGGTGTTGACCGCACGCAGCTCCTCCTGCACCGCCGCCGCGTCCTCCGCGAGCTGCAGCGCACGCGCGGACAGCACCGCGTTCGCCTCGGTGAGCTGGCGCAGCGTCTCAGCCTGCTCCGCAGCGCGCTCCTCCACCGCGAGTTTCTCCGCGGCGAGCTGTTCGATCTGTTCCTGTCTGTCAAGAACTCAATGAACTCCCACGGTACGCGAAGATAAAGAGAGGCACATACAAACCGTCCGAGTGTACGATCTGCTCCTCGAGCGTGCGCACCTGGCGCTGGTATGTCTCGAGCGCGGCGTTGCTGTCCTGCGCGAGCTTCTGCGCGCGCTCCGCGTTCTTCTTGAGCAGGTCGTGCGCCTGCGCGAACCGTATGAGGCGCTCCATCAACGCGCGGTCGTCCGCAATAAGCGCCTGCACGCGCAGCGCGAACGCCTCGACGCTAAACGTGCCTGGGCCCAAGCCTCCGCCTTCGACCACAGGCGATCTCGGCGAGCCAGGTGTGCCCGGGCCCGAATTGGGCGGCGCGGCGGAGGCACCGTTGCTGCTGCCATTGGTATTGGTGCCAGGGGTATAGAGGCTCTTGAGCGCGCGCACGTCAAGGTCGCTTATTGACGGGCCAGGGCTGCCGGGGGTACCCGCACGTAGACTGGGCGATGATCGCCCGTTGCCTGCGCGGAAGGGCCGCGTGGCGCCGCTGAGCCGTGAGGCGCGGGCTTCTGGAGACGGGAGCGTCGCCCAGAGGGGCTGCAGGATCGCCACGAAGCCCGCGGCGTCCTTTGCGAAGGCGATCGAAGAGGTGGGTCGCGGTTCTGAGGGGTGCTGCGTCGACGAGGGACGGCTGCTCTGCGTGGGGTAACCGTCTGAGCATTGCGTGCTCTCCGGAGCACACCTACACTTACGGGAGAGCGTGTCCGCAGTGTCTGGATCTCCTCCTTTGCGGTCTCCAGCTCCTGCGACATGGCTGCTCGTTTCTCTACCTCCGCCGTGAGCAGGCCCTCGAACTCCTGCGCGCTCTGCGTCTGTTTTTCGAGGTGCCGCTGCAGGGCATCGACGAGAACGGCCAGACCCGACTCGCGGGAGAAGAGCGGGACGTCGAAGCGCTGCACGAGCGCGCGCAGCCCATCCGCGGCGGCCGCGATCTGGTCTTTCGCTTGCGCTGCGAGCTCCTCGCGCTCGTGCTCCCACTGCGATCGTTCGTTCTCGATGTCGTCCGTGAGTTGCGCCTCCTGCTGCTCAAAGCGCGCGCGCTCCGCCGCCCACGTGGCCTTCTCGGTCGCCCACGCCGCAGTCTCCGCTTCCGCCGCATCTACCGTGTCCGACAGCTCCCGCTCCAGCGCCCGAACGCGCTCTCTTAGCCGCACTGCATCGTCGTTCCCCCGTGAGGACGACTCGAGCTCCAGTTCGAGGAGAGCTACGCGGCCCTCCAGCTCGGTCGCGCGCTCCTGCTCCTGCTCGAGTGCTGCCTGCTCCTGAGCCAGCTCGGACTCCACGGCGGCGCGTGCGTCATCGAGGTCCGCGGCAGCTGCAGCCGCGGCGCGCGCATCCTCGAGCTCAGCTTCGATTGCGGCTCGCGCGTCCTCGAGCTCGGCCTCCCGTTGCCGTGCGCGGGCCTCGGACGCGTCCAGTCGCGCTTCGAGCTCCTCAAGCTCTTTCCGCTGCGCGCCGCGCGACTGCTGCTTCCCGGGAACCACCGCGCCCGCATTGCCTGCGAATAGATGCGCCCCGTCGAACTTGGGCGCTAGCGCCCCAGCGCCGCTCACGCTGGACATTGGGCTGAGCGGGCCGTCGCCGTCGTCGCGCTCCTCGCCCGTTTGCGTGCGTTCGGCAGCGGCGAGCGCCATAGCCAGCACGCCCGCACGGTGCTCGAGTAACCGCCGGTCGACATTCGCAGCGCGTTCTTGGACACGCCAGAGCTCCGTCTGCGCGGCTTCTACTTTGCGCTCGGCTGTTTCAAGGGCGGTGGTTGATTGTCGCGATATGTGCGTGGAGGAAGAGGGGGTCGAGGAAGAGGAGGCGTTGAGCCGGGCAAGGTTTTGTGCTGCGTCACGGATTTTGATCTCTGTTGCGAGTTTCCTCTGGAGCGCCCCAACGCGCGAGGACAGTATTGTGTGCTCCTGCGGCGGAGGGTCAGGGTATTCGGAAAGTATTAATCATCGTGGGAGCAACGGGGTTCTCCACCGCAGGATATTGATAGGGATCGGGGCACACACGCACCTTCTTGAGTTCCTCGACTTCTTCTGCACTCAGTATCTCATAGCCTCGGCTGTCCACCATTGCCTCGGATGACATCAAACTGAGTAAGAGAGCATCGCGCGTATTCACCGCCTGCCCGCCGTTCGTTGGCGGATGTGGGGGCAGGTCTGGGGGTTCCTCCCATTCTGGCGGTGGTGCTTTACGACGTAGCGGAGGGGTCGTGGTCGTGGGCGAGGAATTTGTCGATGAGGGCCCGGCGAGGGGTGGTAGGGGCTTGCGATCTTTGCGGATAAAGAGACCCCTGGTGCTGAAAGTAGCAGAGGGGGGCGGGGGTAGTTCTTTGGTCGGGCTCGGTGAGCGTGAGGTGCCCGGGCGGTCCTTGGTGATCGCGGTCGTAGGGTTGCCCAGGAAGCGACGAACTCCATTCATCCTGCCAACGGGGGCCAGCAACTGCAGTCGGACGGACGTTTCGGGTGTTTTGTCGTGCGTGCAACCGCGGTGCAGTTGAATAGCAGTAGCCACGGGTAAACCCAACGGATGAGAAAAAAACGTAAAAGTACAACACGGGGACGGAACTGACGCAGGGTATGTCGAAATCACTACATTCGAACAGTTCTCTTCTCTCCCTCACAACTAAATCCGGAACCAATTTCTGTCGCCATTTTTGGGACACGGCCAATGATATACTGTAGGTGCAATTCAAATTTCCTGTCTACCCTCTACCTCTACCCTACCCAGGGCCGTACACCTTCACGCAGCGCTCCTCAAACGCCTTGACCATCAACGCCGACACCTTACCAAAGAACGCACCAGACACGGCACCGTGCAAGGGGTTCGCAAACTCAAACGCAAGGTCGAGCGAGAGGAGGGTCGGCCCGGTGTCGTTTGCACCAGGGCGCAGCGGCGAGGTGAGGGCCCCGTCCAAGTCCATGCGAGCCTGAGATGTCGACGTCGGCGCCGACGCCGCGGGCTGGAACCGCCACGTCGTCTCGAGCATCTTGAACAATGGAGTTGACGACACCGCAACGGCCTGTACGCCCACCCAAAAATCACAACGACCAGGTCAAGCAAAATCGCTACTTGTTAGTTGAGAAGAACGCACCCGGACAGACTCGTGGGGCACACACGTCACGCGGCTCGTATAGTGCTCCGTGAAGGCGAGGAAGGCGACGGTGAGTTCGGCCTCCATCTGCACTGCACCGCTTTGTGCGTTTGGCGAGGAGGTGTGGGTGGTGTTGTGGTCGAGGGAGGTCGGTGGGCGCAGAACGCGCGAGCGGGTGCAGAAGGGGACGAATGAGGCGTATGAGCCGACGTCAGCGACGACCGCGTACAGCTGCCGGCGCGTGTACCTAAACATTTAAACAGACATTGAGTTTCACCGGTGTCGAGGTAACAAGGGTTGCCCGCGCACGCACGTACGGGAGAACCTTTTGCTCGTGGTAGGTCTGGGGTTTGAGGCCGGCCGAATCCGCAAACGGAGAAGGGAACGAAGTCAAGTCAGGGAGTCTGAAAAGGTGTCTTCGTTGCGCATGGTGGGAGGGTGCACGCCAGATACTACGCGCTGCGGTGAGGGCCGCAGAATGAATAATGAGCATGTACAGTACTGGTAATTAAAAGTATCGAGTTCAAGTTGTTGGTGATGACGAGGCGATCACATGATCTTACTGTAGCCGTTACGTCCTCAAGTTAGGTCCAGCAAAAAAGAGAAAAAGAGAAGTGGTCAATTCAAACTGCGCAAAACTTCAAGGACAGCGAGGTCAGCGCGCTCGCCCGCAAGGAACGGGGTTTCCAAGCACACGGTCAACGGCGTCGGCGGCGCAAGTGGGCGCAGGTGGAGCGGAATGGGCGGACCCCTTATTGTACGCATGCGTCAGACGGCGACTTGGCCAACATGACCCTTACTTGGTCTATCCCGTTGACGGTGACGTGGGAGGCACACAACTCAATACGCCACGCATGGCGGCTGATGTAAAGAAAAAAGGAGGGGGCATAGAATTTCCATGAATGCGAAGCAGGTCGAGCTAAGAAGGGCGTGGGCACCGAACCAACCCCCGCACACATCCCTGCGATCGAACGGTGTCTCAGCATCGAGGCGCTGACCAGACGATGGGCTGGGAACGCACCACTAGAGGGCCCATCAAGGCCTCCCAAGCCAAGAGCTCATCTGCGGCTGCCCGCATGCCACTTCTTGATAAGGCCGCTAGGTGAGCTCGAAAAAGGGTGACCCTGAACGCGTATGGGGGAAAAACGTTGAAGTGCGCCAGCGGCCACGGGGACAAATATACACACCTCGCACGAGACCGCCGAACGACCTTACAAGAAGCGGATGGAATGCGATCAAGCGAAGATGATCTCGCTGCCTGAAGGAGGAGTTGACGACAGCTAGCTAGAGGGGCGGGCGTCAGATGGTCAGCGGAAGCGCGACAGACGGGGGGAGAAGGAGAGTGCACTCACAGGGTGAGCGAGTTGGAGAAAAAAAAAACTAAAGATGGACAGGCCGAAGAGTAAGTAGCACGGAGGGGAACCCTTTTATACATTTTCTCTTTCAGCGACGCTTGATATGGGCAGCAGATAGCCCGGTCCGCCGGCATCCGAGTCGCATCGTGCCTGTCGTTCGGTTCAGAGCTGGAGAACGATCACGCCAGAAGATAAGTGATCCTGATGTGATGGCGGACCCCAACCCTTGCACCGGCTACGCAGCGCCTCTACCCAGGGTTGGCGACTCAATCTAAATGAGTTGTCACAGGCCACGTCCGGACGGCCTTCCGACGCGATCACCTAGGGGGAAAAAGGGGACTAATTGCGAGGACATCCAAGAAAAAAAATTCAAAGAGGGAAAGGCCTGGTGAAGAAGCTGGACTGACCGTGTCAGAGGGGTTTCCGGAGAAGGTACGTGTTGTAACGAGGTTCTACAGAAGGAGAATGAGTGTGCTTCCGTTCGTTCCGCTCGCCTCGTTTCGTTTACATGTACGACGTCTCTGCAGCCCCAACTGACGTGTACGTGATGTGTATTGTATGTGTGTGAGTGTATGTAGGCGCGCGCACACGCATCCTGCGTGTGTTTGTGGAGACGCCCTCAGCCGCCGCAGTTATCTTCTGCTTCCCCGCAGCAGGAGGAGAAAACGAAACAAAACAAGAGGACGAGTCGGCATTCACGAGGATGACTCTGGAAATGGGGGAACACACAGAAGGGATCACGCACGTGTGGGATTTTAGCTATGCGCCCCGCCGGCCACACGCTCTGGGATCTCCGTATCTGCTTCCGCAGTCGATTAGACTCTGCGATACACGCAAGGCCGCGCGTGTCGCGCGCATATGGGCGACCACTGTCTTTTGTTGACGGATTTCGTGAGACGCCTTCAAAAAAGTTTGTTGTTCCATTCGAAGAGGAGCGACACGAGACAGGGCGTGACAGTATATTTGATAGAAATCAGTGGAGGCAACCTTGAACTGACAGCCCAGGTTAGGGCCCCGCACGCGGGGGCATAAATTACGGTCTCGCCTGGGTCCAGGGGAGCGGAGAGTGTGCGTCTTCCAGAAAAACGCTTCCAGGGAAGAAGCCTTATCGGGTGTGTTGGAGAAAACGCAAAGTCGCCGTGGCCATGTATGGCAGGGACGCGTCGTCATGTATGTGCTTCAAGACTTCCTCCTTTTTCTTCCCGCAAAGCATGAGGGATGGCCACGTCCAGAGCTATTAGAACCACAGCCCATCGACCGTACGTGTCTCAGGATAGTAACTACTAGTGGGACGCGTGATGGGCTATTCCGATCTCAGTATAGCTCACTCACCCCTACAACGTGGGTTGTGCTCTTGCACGCTAGGCTTTACGAGGGTCCCCAGAGAGAACCACTTTTTATCGGATACGAATCAAGGTTGCCCATTCTCCCAGGATCGGAGGCGCAAAGAAGGGCACTCTTTCATAGATGAGCGATGGCGGGCCGCTGGTAGCCTCCCAGATATGGCGTCGATCGCGCTCACCAAATGCCAGTCTGCTGGCAAGTTGATAAATGGTCGTCGGGGTACCCACGGCTGTAAACCAGGTGGAAATGGCCCCTGAGAACTGGGGTGAGAGAAAAGGGGTGCTCAGATCGTTTGGCTCTTTCTCCGGGAGGGGGGGATTGAATGGCATTAACCTCGTGCCGACTGCGACGCCTTGCGACTCTTTCATTTCACTTTTCATATCGATTTGCGCCTGCCCCGCACCGCACTTCTGACCGTGTGCGAAGTGTAAAACAAGACTGCTAAGCCGTTGAGCAATTTACCGGTCCCATCAAGAGTACTGAACCGTGAGAGATAGCCACAGATAGGGTCGTCAGCTACCTCCGTCCTTACTGCGGGCAGGTCCAGGAGTGCATGTAGTCACTAGTTACGAGCAAGCCTGCTGCCAAGCTTAGACCAGAAAGAAAAAATGGACAGACAACGCAGGGATACGTTTGAACCACATCTGTAAAAGCGGACAGCGTCAAAAGCTGTCAAGGACTGGTCTGGACCGGTCCTTGACAGCTTTGACAGGTACCAGCTTTGCAGATGCAGAGGAGGGGCGATTCTCTAAGACAAGCAGCAGCTCGGGCACGAAACGAAGTAAGCCTCACTCAGAGGGCTGCGCAGTACCCAGCGGCTCCAGTCCCCCAGTGCACGAAGAATAAAATTACACTTGGTCTCCATGCCTGTCATGGAACAGGTGGGAATGTTGATCGCTGTCATAAAGGTCGCCTAGTCCCAGGAGCGCCGGAGGAACGGAAGACAAGAGGAATAAAGATGCTCCACTGGTGTCTCTGGTATCGCCACGCAGGGTAAACTATAGGCCGCGCCATTATGTGTCCCGCGTCCAGTTGTTGCCAGTGTAACCCCTGTGCGATGCTCTTGAACCTCGGGGCGCCGCGCATCAAACAAACTATATGCGCATTTCTACGAGACCCCTGTCAAGGAAGGTAAGAACGGAGGGAATGGCACACAATTCTACCGACTGTGGAACGCGCTCGAGGTCGGTCCGAGTCGGATGCGGCATGACCGGAGGGGTCAAGTTAAATCCGAAGTGAAATGGGAGGAAAGCAGAAAAAAGTAATTTCAAAGGGAGAAAACGGGTAGCAGGAAAACAAAACAACACTGTGCAAACGTGTAAAACATCGTTGAAAGGTAGCTTACTTACTCTTACAATAACGGCGTTCGAGACGATGCTCAGATCTCTCGCGTCACGTGATTATAATCTGCGGAAATGCAAATGCTTGTGCCCGCAGGCAAAACCTTGATAGGATCATGGACTGCGTGTTATGGTGCATCACCGCGGCATGTCAGTTTTGGGAACATGGGACCCGCGCGATTGACATGTCTCTGAATCACTTATCGAATCAAGATCAAGTGGGCACTTGATAAGGGTGACAGAGGCATGGCGCGTGATTTCAAGCTATTGTTTCGTCTGAGACGAGACCCCTCAAGTATTAGGGATAAAGTGACAATGCAAAGGGGGAAGGAAGGAAGGAAGAGATGGTATGACGACCGCATAGGTTGTCCTTAAGTATTCCTTGTATATTTGGAATGCATGTGGCGTGTTGGGCTCCGATCGTGGACGTGATCGGAGCGTTGAACAGAAAAGGAGAGTTGTACTCAAGGTTGTACTTCGTTCATGCTTACACCGGCATATATCTGGACAACACTCACGCGTGCTCATTCAATAATAAACAGAAAAACGACAAGCGCACGCGAACGACTACCAGCGACCGCGTTACGGATACATAAATTGAAGCGCTGTACAATATGATTAACGTTGTGTCTTCGTAGGAAGCGACCGCGATGGCTTCAGTGCACGGCGTCGGCCCCATCCGCAGGAAGTGCGACGTTACCCCAGGGGTCGTCCTCCTGAACCTCGCCCCACGCGGTGTCCTCCTCCTCTACCGGCTCCCGACCTTCGGTGCAGTCCTTGGCGATCTGCAACGCGCGTGCAAGTAAAACAAAAAAAGTAGTAAGCACAGGGAAGGGAGAAAGGCGGGCAGTGGACGTACGTGGCCGTCTTTCTTACACCTGTAGCACGTCTTGACAGGGGGCTTCGCGCCGTTCATGTCCTCCGTGACGGCGTACGGCGGAGCCAAACAGTCCCTGGCACGACAAAAAATCAGCCCAACTAGGCGCACGCCATGCCTCTTGCGTACCGCGCCATGTGGTTCGGCCCGCCGCAGCGGTAGCACTTGACGGGCGGGAGCGAGGCCACGTTCAGTCCACGGCCAGGCGGGGGCGCGCGCGGCGCAAAGCCGTAGTCGGCGGCGTCGTTGGGACACACGCGCGCGATGTGGCCAAAGTGGCCGCAGTTCTAACCAATGTTACCTCGGGTCGTGCGGGAGGTGGAGGAACGTACATAGCACTTTTGGTTGGAGCCTTGCAGGCGCAACGTTGGGCATTCCGCCTGAATGTGCCCGATGCCGCCGCATGAGTAGCACTGCTTGGCGGCGACGGTGCGCGGTTCGGGACACGCGGACGATTCGTGCCCCGGTTTGCGGCAGTTGTAGCACAACCGGTCTTGTGACGTACAGTTCTCGGCGATGTGACCGACTGTGGGTGCTAAATATTAGCTCGTCCAAACGTCGCAAACGGTTGAGGGGAGGAGGAAGGGGTAAGAGTGTGGGTAAGAGAGAAGGGGTGTGAGTGTGTATGAAAGGGAGAGGGACGCACGATTACCGCATTTGAAGCACCCCTTCTTGGAGGCGTTGTATGCCATTTATAACAGAAAAGAGAAAGAAGTGAAAATTATATATACAGCAGCGTCTTCTTCTGCCTTTGCTTCGGATGTCCGACTCGTTCGTGTAACCTGTCAAAAATGGTAATTTTAACATCCAAGAAAGAAGGTGACGATGATAAGCGCCGTCATCAATGAAGGGAGAAAAACCGGTGTTAGACAGTGGGAAGGTGGGAAACGGCGGGTGGACAGACCTCTGCGGCTAATCGTCCTCGCAGCCCTCTGCCAACTGAGCCCTACTGTCCTTCTAACGGTCCCTCCCTTCGACAAGCGAGCGCCGCCTTTTACAGTGACGGGTTGGATTGGAAAAAATGATAAAGCGCAAAACAATGAACCATGCCCGAAGGCCGCGCGCCAGCCCTGAAGTAAGCATTTCCCGCGCTCTTGCCGAACCGAGCCAAAGTCTCTCAATTCGAATCTATACATGTTACACCATACACATGCGCCAACATAGTCCCATATCATCACATCCCAAGGCCCATCAACGAGCTCGTCAGGCGCTCCGCGACGGCCTCGGGCTCCTGCCGCGCCATCTCGACGACGCTGAGCAGGCGCTTAACGCCGATGCTCAGCCGACCGTCATCCGTGCCGAGGCCCGCATCGCGCAGCATGCTCACGGCGCGCGCACGATCGCGCGTGCTGCGGAAGAGCTCGACCGCCTCCAGGACGTGGTCGAGCGCAGTGAGGTTCGTGATGGGCGGCACGCGCAACTCCGCGTCGAACGAGGAGAGGCCGACGTCGGTCAGCATCGGGCGGAGCGAGGAGGTCGCGATGACGAGAAGGCGGCGGCCCTGCGTGCATGCGATCAGATGCGTATGAGAGGGTCAGACGGAGTGCTGTTGCGTACCTTTGGGGGAGGCTTTGCCATGAGCACCATGAGGGTCTGCAGCACCGCATTGGAAAAGCGTGGGCCCACAGGCGTCCAATCTGCGCACGAATTGATTCATTCGTCATGTCAGGAGGCAACGGGTTCGGATTCTGCTCACCCAAGAGACGCTCGATGTTGTCCACTACCACGACACTCATCGGGCTTTTCGAGCTGTCCGCGAAGACTTTGGAGATGGCCTGGATCTTCTGGGCCTCGGAGAAGCCGACCATGTTGTCTGGCGTGATCAGCTTGATGAATGGAAACTCGGACGCTTGCGCGATCGTCGCTGCAAGAGCGGTCTTGCCGGTCCCGGGCAGGCCATGAAGCAGAAGGCTGACCAGTGGTGTGCGCGTTGACGTACGCACCTGCTCAACGAAGAGCTTGCCTGAGCGTAGTAACTCCTGAAAGAGAAAACGATAAGAAACGGGCCATACGTAGAAGATGAAGGAGACGCACATCGACCACGGTGTCGTAGTGTATGATACCGTTCTGCACGACCTGTGCGAGCTCCTCCTCCGAAACGCCGAACGCGGGGTGCACCTCATCCAGTGCATGGGCAAAATCGTCTGCGTTGACACGCAGATCCTCGACGTCTGTCGAGATGCCCGCCATCGTGCCGACCTTGACGTGTCGATTGAACGCGAAACTAGTCGCGCTCTTGACGAGCCCGCCAATCTCGGCGCCAGAGAAGTTCTTGGTTAGCCTGGAGAGCTCCTTGAGGTCCACGTCGTGGTCCATCACGCCGTTCTTGCGCATCTTGGCCGTGTGGATGTTCAGGATCTGGTATCGCCCGTGCTCGTCCGGCAGGGAGATCTCCATGAGCACCTCGAGACGCCCAGGACGGAGCAGCCCCTCGTCGATCATATCCACCCGGTTGGTCATGCCGATGACGAGGATGTTGTTCAACTGGTCGACGCCATCCATTTTGGACAGAACCTGGTTGACCACCGTGTCCCCGACGCCGGTACCGCTGTTGGTCGACCCACGGTGTTTGAAGATAGCGTCCAGTTCGTCGAAAATGATGATGTGCAAACCACTCTCGTCGCCCTTTTCCTTGTACTGCACTTTGCGTTAGCCGCTGCTGGCGCAGATTGGGTGAGGATGAACATGTACCTCCTTTTCTGCATCTTCGAACAGCTTGCGGATGTTTTCTTCGGACTGTCCGACAAATTTACTAAGGATTTCGGGACCATTGACGATCTTCGGCTCGCGCGCATTTAACATTTTGCCGATTTGGCGGGCCATGAGGGTCTTCCCAGTTCCCGGAGGCCCATGCAGTAGTATACCTGCGGTAACGTAAGAAAGGTCATGACGGAATAGGGTCCCGCGCACCTTTGACGTGTTGGATGCCAAGCTTTTCCACAAGCCCGGGAGGGAACACACGCGAGGCAAACGCGCGCCGGAAGATCGCGCTGAACTCCTGGTCGAGACCGCCAATGCCCATGTCCTCGAACTTGAAGTTGGGCGCAATGACCGCGTTCGGCGCGGCCTTCTTCACACTCGACTTGATCCGGATCTTCGACTGCGGGTCTTTCATGAACGTCACCTCCGTCTTTTCCATTACGATCCCGGAGTCCGTCCAGCTGCTACCGCCGGAACCGCCGGGAACGCCCCCGCGGCGCTGCTCCGCAGCGAGCTCGAGGACGCCAACACTCTTGACGACGCACCGGAGGTTCTGTCCGTGATACTCGAACACGAGTATCTGACCGATGGTGAAGACGACGCCGCCGTACCCGCGGACGAACGTGGCGCCCATGTCGTCGGCTGAAAACTCCTCCGGGATGTTGAGGTTCCGCTGCAAGAAGCCGATCTCGAGCGTGAGGATCTCCAGGAATGGCACTGCAGAGGGGTGCGGCGGCGCGGGGAGCGCCGCGACGGTCACCGTATCACCTGTGGCGGACAGGCCAACCCATTGGCGTTGCACTGCGCTCGCGCCTATAGCACCCGGAGGAAGGCGGCGAGTGTCGTCGTGTCTGGGGATGCGTTACGGTTCACGCCGAGGTGAGGAATGGACATCACGCACTTGACTGTTAGCGGGAATTCGCCCTTGACAAGGACGTGCTCTCCGTCTCTGAAATCGGAAGGGTGCACAATAAGACGGTTGCTTAATGCGAGAATGTCGCTCGGGGAAGGATGTACGGCGAAGCTGTGTGCTGGGGTTTAGCAGAGTGGTGCGGAAGGTCTGAGCACGGGTAACGTACACTTCTCCTCCGGGTCTGTGTTGGTCAATCGACCGTTTTTCGTAACTGGGATCATCATATCGAGGTGGTATTGGGCGTGGCGGAGCTCTTGGTGGTAAAGAGGGCTGCGATCCATCCGGAATCCTTGAATACGGCGAAGGTGACGCGCGTTGTCCTGGTCCAGGAGATCCTCTATTGAAAAAACTCATGTGGGAGTTGTGAGGCTAGTTCACTAAAAATCCAACGTGTACAATAGTCTAGCAGCAGGCTGCGACGCTGTGCTGCCTCGGGCTGTGCCTGCACTGCCAATGGATTAACTTACGCTAGCAATTATTACATAATACAGGCCTATCTGCCAAGTAATGCGAGCACCGCTGGCGGAACTGCCATGTCGACACCACCACTCCCACCATCACTACCACCCCCACCGAGTGAACCAGGAGGGGTGTTCGATGATTATCCAGTTGATCGCAGATCATGTCAGCTTCTTGGTCCGACTGCACTCGTACGGTTCCTCCCTCTGGTCTACCCTGACGTATCATCCCAACACAGCGTCCTTAGATCGTGCAGGCATTGATGGGCGTGCTCGTTATTTCTTCTCTTCTCTTCAAACGACATAGAGAGAAGCCAAAGCGACCCTGGCGTATCTGGTGCGTCCATACCTTATTCGCCTCTACCCAGGCACCCATCCCCGTTGCAGGTTGTTCGACGTGTCCAAGCAGGTAGTTGGTCAGATGTTCGTGCACGGCGTGAATGTGTTCGTATCGGATGTAGGCTCGACGCGGACGTCTGGGAACGCATGTGTGTATTACTTTCTCAATATCCTACTTGATACCACCCTCGGTACGTCTGACTTTTCCCTATCTCGCCCCGTCCCGAGTGCCTTATCGACGTCTCAGGTGTCTACGCCATCTATATTACCCTATTTTTCCTGACATGGTACTTTTCCGAGAAGCTAAAACTAAAAGGGCTCCAGTCAGGGCAATATGGCTCGCCACCCTCCGTCAACTATTGGGTCCGCCAATTGGCCATCTACGTCGTCTCCCTCACTTCCATGAAACTCTTTGTCATCGCCGTCGTCGCCTTTTGGGATGTTCTATCAGACATCGCTGCATGGTTATTAAGTTGGCTGGGCAACGGCGACACCGCCCAGGTCATCTTGTGCGTTGTGTCCGCGTGTGCTATTTCGGCTCGTCTCACTAATCTCGACGCCACCGGTGCGCGAACAGCACAATGGGCCTCTTCCCAATCTTCATGAATATAATCCAATTCTGGGTCATCGACTCGATCATCAAGGTCGGCGGTATCGGAGGCCTCGGGACGCCACCTGATGAGCCGGACGAGGAGGCCGACCACGAACCGCTCTTCCACGGCATCGATGATCCCGACGATGATGAAGATGAGGACGACAGCGGAGGGGCAGCCATACCCGCCGCCGCCAAACGCGACGTCGAGGCACAGACGCGCCTACGCCACTCGGCCGACTCCTCGCACACATACCCACCCAGCCTGCCCGACTCGCCGACGGCCCCATCTGCGACCATCCGCTACACGAGCCGGTCGCCTCCGCACATCTCACGTAGCCTTCCCTTGGCCCAACGCCACCACTCACCTCCCGCGCCATTTCTCCCACGTTCCACCACGCTCAGCTTGCACAGTCCACCATCAAAGGGCAATGGGGGTGTGGGTGTTCGGATGAAGGAGGACTGGCAGACATGGGACGGTGAGGATTGGGCTGATCGCGTTGGCGAGGAAGAGTGGACGGGGCGACGAGCGGAGGCTAAGAAGGGCGAGGTCGATGGTACTTGGCGAGCAGGGGAGGGCTCATGATACTCCGTTACTTTTCTCATCGCTAGATAGGATCAATCACGCATGCGTCCATAAATGGTAACCTTAGTAACGGCGTGTACGGTTATTCACACGGCTGTCAACGATTAGCAATATGATGACACATTAGGGTAGTGGGGAGAACAGTGCCCTTGCCCAGCCAATAGGTGAGGATTTTTGTGACTCATGTGAGAAAATTATGGTTCTGGGGTGCTGGAGAAGGTTCTAGAACAGGGTTTAGGGTATTCCTTCCCAGCCAATAGGTGTGGGTGCCTGTGGCTTATGTGATATAATTTGAAATTATACAAAAGGTATAAAGCACCTGGCCCTTCCCCCACTACCCTTCACTCCTCTTGACCTTGAACCACCACCAAGACAAAAAAAATTGAAGTTGTTCCTTCTTTCTTTCAAGAGTGTCATAAGTAGAGATTATTTTTCACCCAAAGTCTCAACTTCTGTGACACTCAACATCAAGAACTGTGGTCACACAGTCAACAAACAACCTCAGTGTCATCCTCCCCCCAGCAAATTTTCACCATTTCACCAACCAGTAAGTTGAACCATTGCAATATAAGACATTACTAACAAATGTACTTCAGGGTCTAAGGTCAGAGCCCACAGGGCTCGCCAGCCATACCCGTCCGAGCGGACCCTTAATTTGTTACCACGCATTGATACCATAAACGGCGACCACTTCACCTCCGCCAACATGAACCAATCGGAGACAACATCCTCGACCGAAGAATCTCCCCCAGATTTTCGTCTGCATCAAAGGCTTAATGGATGGTCTGGCGGGAACGAACGTTTTCGTGTCGTCGACAATATGATCAAGATTAAAAAATCGGATGCCGACCTGAAAAACGTACCTTCGGAGCAACAGCGTCGCAAAGTGTACGACGAATCGGGCAATTTCTCGCAGCACGTACAGCAGTTCAAAGGCGACCCCGTCTTCCAGCTGTGGATGACCAAGATCGGGCCATATCTCGCTGACTGGGTGCTGGACAAAAGGAACGATCGTGCGTCGGTTTTAATCTTCTCTTTTACCCTTTTAGAGTTTTTGACGCGTCGACAACTCCAGCGACAGCGCTTAGACTGCCGTGGCAGCTCGTCGAATTCCCGCCGGGCTACACGCTCTGGGTGCACCTGACGGGCGACAAGAGCGACCCCGCCAACCCGCGCACGGACGCATACCTCCACGGCTCCGCGCACAAGATCTTCCGCTCCCCGATGGAGTTCGTCGAGCACGCGATATGGCTCATGAAGAGCGGCTCCGTCGGCGACCAGTGCCTCTGCAAGTACTGCACGCCCGGCCAGAACCAGCGTGCGATCAACCGCCGCCTCGACCGCCGCGACGGCGACTCCGACTCGGACGACGAGGACGGCAGCAGCGGCGACGACGGCGCACCCGTGGCCACCGCGGCGGATATCAGGGCGTCGCGCCACAGACTCTTTCGGGATCGCCCTGGTGGGGGCGCCATCGCCGCGGCTGCGGCACGTCAAGCACGGCGCCAGGGGAAGCGGCGCGAGCGACCGTCGATGCAGATCAAGGCGAAGGATTACCGCGTGGGGAATGTGGGTGGCTCCTCCGGTGGAGGCGGCAGCGGTGCACCCTAGTGGACCCATTGCCCAGGTGGCCCTATACCAATCTCGGTGCGTCCAGCAGGACGAAGCACTTTAATTTCTTTCAATCACAATCAAGCTATCGCTATGACATGTCGCTATCGCTTTCAGAATCGCTTTGTCGTCGTTGTTTTATCTTAATCCCCGCACGTAGGCGAAGAGGTGGTCAGACAGCGCGTCTTTCTGTTTCCCGTAATATTTTGTTGTCGTTGAAATACACAAATACCAGAATCATCATCATTTATCTCATGCGCGAGTGCACTATACTGCAACATACTTTACACGTGTATAAATTCCAACAACAAAGGCATAAGTTCGTCATGGTGCATCACGACCCAAACGGCGGCCCCAGCCCCATCCCATACGGATTCGATGACATGACCGGAATCGGCATGGGCATCATGACCGGCGACGACGACGGCGCCATCCCCCCCGACTGAAACTCCTACAAAAAGACCAACCAGATCTCAGCACGCAGCGCAAGAGAAAAACAAAAAAAACGCACGTCGACGTGTGTGCTAGGCAGTCTGCTCGTGTTCTGCCGCGCGCTCGGCGTCTGCCTCAACGCCCTAAAATCGTTCGCCGTATACGTCCTCGTGAGGCCCGTCACCGCCGGGCTGCGCAACAGCGCCGTCGGGGGCGACACCGTGACCATATTGAGCACGCCACGCGCGTGCACGGGCGTCGTCGCCCGCTCCCCGGGGTCCTGCGCCATCTCCTGGCCGTCCGAGTCGTGCTGCGGGTGCTGGACGTGCGGGCGGAGGAGGAGCGCGTCGAGCGCAAGACGCACGGGCGCGCCTGGCGCCGGGAGCTCTACGAGCGGGCGGGGCACCGCGTCCTCCGCGTGCGCGGTCTGCAGGTGCATGCGCACGTGCTCGAGCGCGGCGCGGCGCGGGCCGGGGAGTGCGCTGGCGAGCTCGTCGCAGAGCTGCGCGAAGGTGTCGGTGGAGATCCCGTGGAGCGCTGCGAGCTGCGGGAGGCCCGCGTGCGACTGTTCGACGAGCCACTCGAGCAGCGCGAGTACGGCGGGCGCCTCTGCCTTCGTCGTTGACGTACTAGAGGTCATGACGAGGAGGACGTCGCCTAGTTCGCTTGATAGCCTGTCCGGCTCGATGTTCCGGATGGGCACCTGCCGCAGCGCGGTGAGTGCGAGCGCAAGGGGCATCGATGCGGGTGCAGAAGCGGGGAGCGATGCGTGCTGCGCGGCGCGCAAAAAGACGAGTGCGAGCACAAAACACAAGTTGCGGTCGAGCGTGCCGGACTGTACGAGCGCCTGCGCGAGCTCGACCTGCTCGTGCGACGCAGCGCGCGTCGCGAGGAGCAGGTTCATCGCTGCTGCGAGGAGGCCGGCCGGTTCGGGCTCTACGCTGATGAATGCGAGGAGGCGCTGTGCGGTGGGCGCCATCCCGCGCACGAGGTCGTGTAGCAGGCGGAGCGCAGAGACTGCCTGGTGCGCCTTGACGGCACACAGCGCGGGTGAGGGGTCATGTGCGGGGTCGTGCGCAGCGAGCACGCGCAACGCGCCGCCGAGTGCGCGCAGCTCCTCGAGCACGAGCCACTCCGCGAGGCCGAGCACGCCGCCGTCGAGTTCCGCGAGTCGCCGCACGAGGTGCGCACGCCCGTCTACGTCCAGCACGCGGAAGAATGTTGCCAGCTCCGGTAGGATTTGGGGCAACGCTCGTCGTGTCGCATCGGCGCCGGGGGCGTCCGACTCGAGTGGTAGCACGAGGTCCACGAGGCTCAGCGCGTGCTGTGCGCGTCGCGCAGGGTCCTGCGATGCTGCACTCGCGCCGGCGATGTCCGCACCACGACGCAGCAAGGTGCGCAGGACGAGTTCGGGCTCTAGCGCGCGCACAATGCCGACGCACGTCCCCCGGAGCCCCTGTGCCACGCGTGTGCTGTCTACAGAAGTTAGCATATCCGCCGCGTCTGCCGACGCGAAAAGGTCCGCAACCACGTTGATGAGGCCATGCGCGGCGCGCCCAGGGAGTGGGTAGGTAAGGATGAGGTGTGTGAGCACCTGCAAGAGCTCGTTTGCGGCAGCCAGGAGGTCTGCCAGTGACGTGCGTGTGAGAGACGGTGGCAAACTGAGTGAGAAATGCGCCTGGGCGTCGGCGGTGAGGATCTCGAGCGCGGCGAGCAAGTGGAGAGGCAACCCGTGAGTGTTCTGAGCCCACAGTGCGTTGAGGGTGGCCCACTCGCCCTCGTCAGAATCCCCAGTTTCGAGCTCGTGCGCGAGGACCACGGTAGCGATGCGGAGCTTGAGCAAATCGTCGGCGGAGACGGGTCGCACAGGGGTATGTGTGAGCTCCTTGATTGCGGCGGGAGGCCCATCGTCAACGAGACGCGCTAGGGTACGTAAGGTGGTGCATTCTGCGTCGTTGATCGCGGAAAATCCAGGTTGAAGTGCGAGAAGACACTTGATGAGGTGGGGAGACAAGAAGGCGCGCGGGTCGCGTGTGAGGTCGTACAGGATGTGCTCGGCATGAATCCCAGAGCGCGTTGGCGTGTCGTCGTCCATCATGCATTCAAGGCGGAAAATCATCTGGCGGAGGAGCAGGAGGTAGTTCAGAACCTGCAGCATCTGCGTCAATACCAAGCAGGAGAGAACAAGGTGAACGGTTAGGCGCACCTCTCGATAATGCGGGGCGCCCTGCCATACACGCATGACGCCAAATGCACGTGAGCGGCACAATTCGTTGGGCACGCTGTCCGCCCACGCGTACGCGGCAAGCACGCACGCGACTCCAACCCAAGCACGGAGCTCAACGAGTTCCTCCGCGTCAGAGATGCGCGCGACGAGGTCAGGGTGTGTGACAAACGCGTGCAGAGCAACGCCGAAGGACGGCTCGTCTCCACCAAGGTTGCGCAGGACCGCTCTCGCAGGTGCAAAAGGAGCATTGGGTTCCCAAATCGCAGCCAGAAGTTCGTCCCAACCACGTAAACGGTCGATTAAGCGTTGTGCTGCGCGCTTCACGTAGGGATCAAGCCCTGGGCTGCGCCCGAGAACTTCGAGTTCTTTAGGAAGATCTGCTGCGGTAAGTGTCTTGGCAATGTCAGGGTTTGCGGCCGCGACCAGAAGGTGCACGAGCGTATCTTCCTCCATGGTGGAAGCGTCAAAGATAGCCCGGATATCGATACGGTCCTTAGAGACTCGGAATGAGTGTGTATGGCACGGTAATGAACGAAACACATACGACGAGGAGGCGAGAGAGCTCACGGTGTTGGCAGGCGACGCGGGAGAGGATACCCGCTACCAGATAGGACTGGTTCTCACTCTGCATCGCGTATTAGCTAGAGAATGAAGCCACGCATATATGAAAACGCGTACCTTAGGACCGATCGCGTCTGCGACCCGGTCGGCGAAACGACGCAGCACATCAAGCGAAACATCATCTGCAACTGGCTGACTCGTCAACTGATATGCATAGTCCAGGTCAAACTCCATCGGGTCTATATCGAGATCTGGATGGATATATGGAAACTCGGGGAGATCCCAGTCGTCGTTGGCTGGCTTGAGGCAGAACATGAGACGGATGACAAGGGATAGAGGTGGTGCATCGGGGATGAGGGAGAGAAGGTTGCGTGTCAATATTGTTGGATCTTCAGAGTTCGCAGGGTCAAGAGGAGGGGACAGTGGTGTTGGGATTAGCGAGGGAAGTGCACTGGGGGCATAGGATGAGGGAGCCGAGGGGAGCTCGGACGCCACGTCGCCGTATATGGCCATGGAGAGTTTTGTAAAGTTACCCTTGACTATCATGAGACGAGAAGCAAACTGAGCGTCATTGAGACTGTGTTCTCAGGAAAGGAGCGAGGACACAGACCTCGGCCCCCATGTCCACGGGATACTCGGCAAAGCCACCAGTATACGCTAACGAAGTGGGAACGAGGGCATTTGTGGCCTTTTGCTTTTGCTTGGAGTCGCTGGAGATGGGGTGAGCATTGAAGTAAATGTCAAGGACGAATGCCTCTGGCTCTGTCACTCTTTCGCGCTGTTCAGTGAATGGCCATAAGAGCTGGCCTCACGACTCACGAAACTATCTCTGGTTGCTCTGCAAATGGGACGGCATCCTTTGGAAATATCCTGAGGGAGCGCACGCGTACAAGAGAGGAGAACCTAAGAGCAGCGAGATTGGAGGGACCGGCTGGCTCGAGCGTCGACCAGTGAAGGAGCATCCTTGCAGTCACGTGGGAGGACAGCCTTGGTCTAGGCCAACTCGTCGTCGCTCGCTCACTCGGCCACAACACAACACAACACCATGGCTGGTCTCAGTCCACCAAGCATCAAACTCCCTGGCCTGTCTCTACACCCGGACAATAGCAACAATGGCAACGGCGGTGGCAATGGGAACGCAGGCCACAGGCGTGCCCGCAGTCGCAGCGTCCTCAAAGTCGAACACGTAGACAGTTCAAACGAAGAGGCGCTTGATCAGGCTGCGTACGCAAATATCAATGCCGAGTGGGTCAACCGTAAAGGTCCGTGGTGCTGCCACTGCCGTCGAGCCCTCTTGTGACATTTGGTCCTCTTCAGGAGCATGGATGATCCACCTCGTGCTCATCGCAACCGGCAAAGTCATCATCGACGCCATACCTGGCATGACACAGAACATCTCCTGGACGGCCGTCAACCTGACCTACCTCGCCGTGCGTGGCTTTTCCCATTTCCCCCATTTTTAAAAATAAATCCAAACATCCTTTTTTTCCCACCATAGTGCTCGTACTTGATGTTCCACTGGGTGACCGGGATCCCGTTCGGCAGCGCTCTGCACAGTGGCGCATATGACGACCTCACCCTCTGGGAGCAGATCGACGGCGGTGCGCAGAACACCCCCTCGCGCAAGTGGCTCTTCTCCGTCCCCGTTGGCCTGTGAGTCCCTCTCTCGTCTTCCTCTCTCTTTACTCACACGACCCGCTCCCGCGAAAGCTTCCTGCTCTCGACGCACTACACCAACTACAACCCGTGGCTCTTCGCGGTCAACCTTTCTGCCCTTCTCTTTGCGCTCGTGCCCAAGTTGCCCATCGTACGTGCCATTTTGGTCTTCATCACCTGCACTGACACCGCCTTCGGCGCATAGGCGCATCGCCAGCGCTTACGTATCCTCCCGGACGAAAACTCTGGCATCACCACGCCTATTTCCGGTACCAGCACCCCACCAGATTATTTCCGGCCCCCACCCGAGCTGCGCATAACAGACGCTCAGTTCCGGTGATCCGATGGGTAAAGCGAAAACCGAGGATGGGGGCGGGGAGGGGTGCACTAGAATAGCCGAGATCTTTTACCAAGTAATGTCGCATTGTCTCAACATCTGGCTCCCCGTACATCCGACTGGCACTTTAAAGATACATAATACATTAGGTTATCATCTTTCTTTCTAGATCTGTACGAGCTCTCTATGCCCATCCTTCCATACCGTTTTTGGGGGTGCCTTTATTTCCTTGTTAGTTTATGTTGACTCTTTGAGTAAGTCTTGATACTGCAGCAGTCGCAACCTTTTGAGAGAGGGTCAGAGCCGATCTGACTTGGAATGAAAGAATCATCACTCACAGATTCCGCAGTAACATTAGAATCGTGACCTTTCCCACCGCAGGAATGTACAAGGACGCCTGTTCGAGCCAAAGGAAAAGGAAAAGGCAGAATCGATGAGGGCAGCCGTACTAATAGATAATTGGGTCAATCAACACCCACCTTGTCTCGTACGTCCGCCTCGAAGTTCTTGTCCGCCGCTACGTTCACGCACACGCACCCGTCCTTGAGCGCTGCAGTCGGTACCTTGTACGTCGCGCTGGGCACGGCCGACACCACCACGTCCGAGAGCGCGAGGCACCGGTCGAGGTCCATCTCAGGCGCGGCGGGACGCACCACGTGATGCGGGTGGTACGCGCGGCGCGGCGCGCCAGCAGCACCCACCTCCGCCGAGGCGGGACGTTTGGTGTACTCCTGTATCGAGTCGACGTCGACGGAGAAGACGCGCGCGCCGTCGTTGGCGAGGAGCGCCGCAAGCGGGCGGCCTACCACTTCCGAACTTAAAAATCGTTGAGTCTTGAGGGCATCGAACAGGGGGATTTTACCGGTTGATGACGGTTACGGTGCGGCCGTAGGCGCGATCGCCGTAGGGCAGCAACGCGTTGTACACCCCGACGCGCTCGAGCGCTTTCACGACGCCGAGGGGCGTGCACGGTAGGATCGACTTGACGGTTCCGAGCGGCGGGACGACGTCGTTGGTCGGCGGTGCTGCCGCTGCGAGAGAGGGCGAGGACGCGAGCAGGGATTTTGGCTCGAGGTGGCGGATGCTGGGTGCATGTCAGGGCGAAGGGTAGGTGTGAGCGCGAGGAGGGCGGGGACGAAACTTGTGGTAGAGGTTGTAGTGGAACTTGTAGTTGAGCCCCTCGACGTCCTTGAAGGGCGAGACGATCTGCTGCAAGTAGTGGTCCTGTCGCGCGCATCGGATATGTGCGCCATGGCGGGAGGAGGGTGTGAGAGGCGAACCTGCTCCTTCCCGAAGATCGGGTAGTACACCTGGGAGTGTTATTTTGATAAGATGATGATCGAGTGGGCGTCGTAACTTACCATGATCCCATCGACAGAGGTGTCCGCGTTCGCCTCGATGATCGCCTCCTCGACGCCGGCGTCCTCGCCCACCTCACGCAACTCAAACGCGATGCCCAGTGCCGTGCACTGCCTGCGCGTAAACTCGGCGTAGGATCGGCTCGGCGCAGCGCTCGCGGTAGCCAGGATACCAACGAGTTTGGGCGGCCCACGCGGGGGTCCCACAGCAGCGAGATCCGCTTTCACTTCGGCGAGGAAGGGCTCCGCGATGGCGTCTGCTTTGAGGAGGATGCCTTTGGGCGGCAGTGCGGGAGCCGGGTCTGCACTTGTCTCTGCCATCGTCGTCGCTGTCGTTGTTCGCAAGTTGGTTGTTCGTCGAGAAATTTTCGAGTGCAAAGTGATAAGATTTACAATAGATGACCCCCGCGGTTTGTGAAACGCAATGTAGATCATCCTAAGGTAGCCCTCGTTGTCTAATGGTCATGACGTCAGACTTCTATACAACGGGCATCTGGAGGTTCCGGGTTCGAGTCCCGGCGGGGGTATTGGGTAACCTTTTTGAGTAAGAGCGCGCTCGGTTTTATTAAGTTACACGACCACGTCACCGATATGACAGACGGTAGATTAGAACTCGCGTCTGATTAATCAATCAGACGCCATTGCACGAGTCGAGTCGGGTGCAGAAAGTCCACTCGCACACCTCCAGATTTCCTTATCTCCCCATGTGAACGCAGGTACCGTATCTATCTTACTCACCTACCCCCATCATGTCCTCGGAGAAGCGCCCCAAGGCCATCGACCTATCCCACCACATCTCTGACTTTGCCCGCAGGTATGCGCTCTCCCCTCTCAAGGGCCTCCAGAAGTACTATGGCAGGGATCTTATTGCCCTTGCTGGAGGTGGGTCGTCTTCGAGATAAGCGCAAACATTCTCTCTTACATCCTGCCTGTAGGTCTGCCGAGCCCGGACTACTTCCCCTTTACTTCCGTCTCTGCCAACATCCTCCCCGTCGACGCGTTCCCGCTCACCGTGCCGCGCACCGCCTCTCCCGCTTCCACGTCTTCCTCGGCCTTCGGCTGGCTATGGCGTATCTTTGGTGGGGGTGCCGGCCGTAGGGATGACACGACGACGCGAATAGAGGTGCCCCGCGAGCCGCGCCCAGATGACGGTGGAGTCAACCTCGCTTCGGCGCTGCAGTATGGTCCCGCGACAGGTCTCCCGCGCCTGCAGAAGTTCATGCACGAGTTCACCGAGCGCGTGTATGCTCCCGGATATGATAACTGGACCACGCTCGTCCACACGGGTAACACGGACGCGTATGTGGTCCTTATCATTGTGGGCGTTCGGTGGCTGATCGGAGTTGGGCGGCACGCTAGGTGGAGCCGAATTGCCAAGTTGCTACTTAATCCGGGAGACACGCTCCTCGTCGAGGAATGGACGTATCCCTCCGCGATGGCGAGTGCCCGTCCCATTGACGCGCGCTGGCATGGCGTCCCCATGGACAACCAAGGCATGCGTGCAGATGCTCTAAGAGAGATCCTGGCTGGGTGGGACGTCGAGAAGAGTGGCCCAAGGTACGCGTGATCTTATTGCCAGCTGCGGTTTGCAAGTTAAACGGGATGTCGATTCCAAGGCCACGGGTGATCTATACCATACCTGTGGGACAGAACCCGTGCGGGACGGTATGTCTAGCTATATAATTGCGAACATCGATCTGATGTTGGCACTATCATAGACGATGGGACTCGAGCGCAAACAGGCCATTTATGATATTTGCGTTGAATATGGTGAGTTCGAGTTCGATAGCCAATGGTCACTTTTATAAGTTCAGGCTGGTGGTAAAAGATGTCATCATCGCCGAGGACGACCCATACTTCTTCATCCAAATCGGCGAATTTGTGCCAAAGTCGCAGCGTACAGCCGAGCGCGAACCCCCTGCGGGAGAAGAGGTCCAGCGCTTCATCGATAGTCTCGAACCCAGCTTCCTAAGAGTCGACACGCAAGGGCGTGTCATCCGCATGGACACATTCTCCAAGGTTTGCCCGTCTTCTTTCTGTTAGCTCAAAACGCGCTACATCCCCATATAGACGATCGCACCGGGGGTGCGGCTCGGGTGGTTTACGTGCAGCCCGCTGTTCGCAGAGCGACTAGAACGCATCGGCGAGACCTCGGCGCAGAACCCATGCGGACTAGGGCAAGCGCTCGTAGTGGCGCTGCTGACGCAGTGGACGTTCGACGGGTACATCCGGTGGCTGCGCGGGTTGCGCACGCAGTACCAGCACCGTCGCGACTTTCTCCTAGATTGCCTCGCGGAGGAATTCGAGCTCTTCCCGGAGCCCACCATCACCACCTCTGGTGGCCCTGCGTTGCTCTGCGCGTACCCGCGCGGGGGCGGGAGTGGCGGCTTGCTGCGTGAGAAGGCCAGGCCGCTGCTCTCGTTCGTGCCGCCGTCGTCGGGCATGTTCGTCTGGGTGAAGTTGCATTTCGGGGACGTGCCGGACAAGAGGGACGAAAGCGACGGCTCGGTGCTCACGCCGGACCGCCAGTTCTGGGAAAAGCTCGCTGAGGCGGGCGTCCTAGTCGGCCCTGGATGGATCTTTGCACCTGCGTTAGGTGCGCCACTCACGGAGGCGGAGCGCCAGACTGGGCACGTGCGTGTGAGCTTCACTCCATCAGACGTGAGTGCTGGTTTTTTCTTTCTTTTTTTCGATTGCGGGCATTTTGGATTGATGGCGACCATCTAGATGGAAACGACACGCCGGGGCATAAAGATTTTCGCGCAGACTCTCAGGGAATTTTGTCGTGTTTAGGGTTTATTGACTGGATGATCGTGTTGTTAAATTGGCTAGGACGAAATGGACAGATCCGCTGCGAGGAACCCATGATGTGTTTGTCTTCTCTATCTGTGTATTAAATCGTTCGTTTGATTAACAGCACCATACTGTAGATAGTTGTGCGAGTATAAGGTGAAAACGTCGACCCAAGGGAGAGACGTAGACAAAGACAGAGAGAGACGATAATCAACGAGTCACGCGGTAGTGACTAATCGATGACCGGATCGGGAAACGGTTCGGAGGCAACACACACGGAAGTAGAAGAGGATAAGATCAGTCCGAAGGCTGATACCGTTTCTGAGACCAGGCTTCAAGCCTTATATACAAGCAGTGTACGTATTAGAGGAGGCAATATAGGGAGCCGATGCGTGTTAGAGGGTGACAGCGAGGCTTGGTGGCGTTGGTGTTGACGCTGAGGTGGCTGAGGGTCCGTAGGTGTCGGGCGAGCGTAGAATAGTACTGATCCTTACAATACGGATCAAGATGTCAAGGGCTTCGCCGAGTCCCAACCGAGTCCGAGGCACATGAAAGGACGGCATGACCGAGACAATCTGAGGGAATTTCCCCGAGACGCAAAGTTTACGTGCCAATTCGGTTCTAACCTACAACCGCCTGCCCGATAGGGGACGAAACAAAAGCACGAAGGACATGTACGCCCGTGTCTCCCAGAACCAGCGGAGAAATGGGAGTAATCGTGGTGACGATTTGGATGTAACTCGGATGGGTGAGATCAGAGAGCGGCCCCTAACTTACCGAGCGAGGAGGCAGCCCCAGATGAAACTTCAAGCTGTAACAAAGTACAGACTCGGATGCGCACCTGACGTTGGAAGAGCACAATATCCTCTCGACTGTGCGTCACTGGCACGCTCCGCGCCAGCTGGCGCACTGTCCAGGGCGTCAACCAGTAGGAGACCACCAGCGGCCGTGCGAACGAAAACTCGCGTCTCGCCGATCTGGGAATGAGATGAGAAATCACGGGGCTGGGGGCGGCGGAACTGTGACGCAGGGCGCAGGTGATTGTCAGAGACGTCGCACAGGGGGTAAGATGACGATACGATTGCAACACAAACAGATCGAAAGCGCTGCTCTTTGCCACGTGGACATTTCATCCCATACCAACTTAGTAGGTCGTAGAAATCATGCTGTAGTGTAGGAAGAGTGATTCGAATCTGCCAGTGGGTGGCACCCAGATTTACGATAGCGTTGCAGTCGCTCTAAGCCTTTGGTTTTAAACGACGTGATTGTTGGAGTCAGCCGCACACGCAGAGTAAGCGTCGGGTAACTCCGAGCTAGCTGAGGTCGGGCGGGAAACGAGGTCGGAAACGACCAAGTCGAGAAGTCGAGCACAGCCTACTAACTCTCTACCCCTATAGAAGCGTAGAAATTTTCCATTTGTTGAACTTGATAGCTTGATACTCCGTAGTCACGGTAGCGACACCTCAGTCTTTTCTCCCGAAGACTGAGGTCAGTACTTCACTTTACTTTCCGTATACTACCTCACTGATTGTATCTTAGTCGCGCTTTCCCGCGCCTCTAACAGTAACTGTGACTAAAGCCACACCATTTGCCGTTTGGTTTTTCGACGATGGACCCAGACCACCTACGGCAAGCCATTGATGCCGAAATCAAGTCGTTGGAAGCTTCCATCCAAGCGTTGAGGTATCGCCGAAATGCACTTGCACCCATCTCGTCTCTACCTACCGAGGTCGTCACCACCATATTCACCTTTTTGCATATACCTGCCACATTGTCATCCTTTACACTGGGCGAACAACCAAAGCGTTCAGAACAGCTAGCGTGGCTACGTGTAGCTCACGTCTGTCGTCAATGGCGCGAAATTGCACTCAATCTCCCGCACCTTTGGAATCACGTTGATTTCACTATCGTCAGTTCAGCCGGCGCGGCCGAGATACTCTCTAGGGCGAAGGGAGTACCCTTATATTTAGAGGCAAGGGTTCCTTGCCATTTCTGGGACGATACCAGGTTTAGCGCACTCCAAGAAGAACTCCAGGATCACGTCTCTCACATATCCCACCTTCGCATTAGCGCCGAGTCCTTCCGTCTTCGCGGGATATTCAAAGGACTCGTATCGCCTGCTCCTACTCTCGAATTACTTTCGTTGTCTGGTGTGGAAAACACAACTGTCAGTGGCAACATAACGGGGATAGAGAAAATAGTTGTTCCTGACACTCTTTTCGATGGCTCCACCCCCAGGCTCTCTTACCTCGAGCTCTGTAACTGTGACACCACTTGGAATTCACCGCTCTTATGGGGCCTTAAACACCTCCATATACGCACGCCGTTCGACAGGCCGAGCCTCTCAGTTTGGTTGGATGCTCTGGGCCAAATGCCACAACTCAAGACGCTTGTCCTTTACTGGGCTTCCCCGGTTGCGCCTCCTGGTGCATCGCTGCTACCTGATGTTGATCGCACCGTCACACTCCCCTCCCTTACACTCTTCGATATCTCATCCCGTGCGAGAGAGTGTGGGCTCGCACTCGCTCACCTCACCTTACCAGCTCTCGCCTCGCTGTGCATCGACGCAAAATCCTATAGCCAGGACGGCAGCGACGTGCAAGAAATCCTCCCGTATGTTGCCCGACACGCCCATGGATCCCAAGATACCCAACCGCTGCAGAGCATGTGGTTCAGCAGGAGTGAGATGCGCGCCAAGGTCCTTGCATGGACCTTGCCCGATATCGACGTCGATTTTTCTGCCGTTTTTGAATCCATGCCATCTGCACGCGTGGCATTCTCTGTTGTGGGCGATAGCTGGTCTCCCGGGTTCGAGACGGCGGTCTTCGACATGGTGACGAAGGCCCTCCCTCTGGACGACATCGTGACGCTTACCGCACAAAATCGCACAATGACCCTCTACAAGAATTTCTGGCTCCTCAACGCGCCGAGGTGGCCCCTTCTCCAGCGCGTGCGTCTGACACCGATAGAAGAGCGTGGATTCATGGAGATGCTGTTGGACGATCGTAGAGGACGCGAGAGCCCGCTGCTTCCGTTGCTGACAACACTCATCTTGGTTGACACCGCATTACTTGAACGCAGGACCCTCCACCTATGCGACGCACTAATGAAGCGCGTAGAGGAGGGGGTCGCTTTGGAGACTCTCGACTTGCGCGAGTGCCTTGCGACTAGCCGTGCAATTGAGCTGCTCAGTGAGATTGTGGTCGATGTGCTGGGTCCCGAGGAAACCTTCGAGACGGGTTCACAAATACGTTCCGAGTCTGTGGCTCGGGGCATCTGCCTCGACGATGAAGAAGACGAGAATTCTGTAGTAGACGAGGACAATGACGAGGACAGTGCAGATACAGGGAGTGACGACGAGGTAGAGGACACTTAGGGAATGGACGGCGACTGTTACGGACACGAAGCCGTCTACTCGTAGATATGAGACGATTGGCCCGATCGTTATTACCCATCACTCCTGTAGCAAGTAATAGATTTCGACCCAAGGGGAAGTGTAGATAGAGTAAGGGAGATGAACAGGAAACACGGAGACACGGAAATGCAGGCGGAGGCACGGACATGGACGTGGACGGGGAGCGTTAGTACAAACGTAAAGACACATATGTACCTTGGTACGTATGTGATCGTTTGTTTTCTCTCACATCGACCATTACTGCAACGTACCGAGGTGTTGAGATACTGTGCGCTCACGCGTGCAACGTTCGAGAATCGACCGCACCTCAAGTGCAGGTACTTGCGCGTTCACGCCCGAGTATGCCGAACCCGATCATACCTGATGTATGAAGGGAGATGAGATGAGATACGAGTTCCTGATACTTGTTTTTCGGACTCTTGGTCTATGCGTATGATCAGGGACAATCCCTGTTGTTCACTGTCGTTAATATTTGGTTTGCTAAACTTCTACCTACGGTCCTTACGATGTATTTAAACACGCCTTACGCACACCTGGCACCCCAGCTCTTTATCACACTGTACTGTTCCAGATCGCTCTTAACACTGCGCAGTTGCGACATGAGGTTCTGCTGTTTGGTTTAATACACCACATATAATATACACATACTGTCATCGCTGCTCTGCAAGAAATGCCCTTCAAAAATCTACGGAAATAAGCGTAACATTGCTATTCGAAATTAAGCTATATGCCTGGAAGTCGACTCGCAATCGACAATGAAAAAAACATGCGCCAAGCCATACACAAAGTTATTTCGGAATCTCAGCGAACAATACACTAACCCGAGCGACTAATGTCAGTACGTAGTCCAGTAGATAGACGTTATGTCTTGCCAGTAGACTCGCCATGTAGGGAGTGCGGAGGTTGATTGCCCCGTTGCTCGGCATCTCGAGATTGTTGCAAAGGACTCGCGATAGCTATTTCTGTAGGCGATCGTGGTGAGGATGGCTGCGGGGATCGTACCGAATTAGGGATAGCTGTCGTAGTAGTTATGGGATCCACCGAAGGGGGAGCGTAGCTTTGTCATTGTGCAAGGCCTTCACAGCTTCTTCACCATCGGTAGTAGCGCCTCGATCCAAAGTGGAGGTCGGCCGCGAAGGTGGGACGAGAGAAGTGGTAACTGGCGTCGAGGAATCAGTATCTGGCCCAAAAGGTGCATGGTTTTCGGGCTGAATGAGATGCTGCGCGTTCTGCGGGCTAGTAGCCGTGGCGCCAGAGAGGGCTTCACAGTCTTGTCGAGGACCAGCTTTGGGAAGGCAGGTGTGTCTGGTATGACGGAATGAGAGACAGTTGTAACTTGAACCAGCACAGACTCGAAGCGTGCCAGCACTTCAGTAGGTGGTACTGCAGTGGTACTGTACAGCCCCTGGGCCCATCAAATTCGACCACGAGATTTACAATGGCTTCTGTAATAAGCAACGCAGTCGAGAGGTCGGGCCTGAACGTTGCTCTAAGCCGTATGCGTCTGGCGAAGACCGAGTTGGTTCAAGTTACGTACGTCGCTTATAGTAATAACGATGGAAGCCACGTGGTTCAACTAAAGCCATGACCATGACCATGACACCGTTTGGTTCTTTGACGATGGACCCAGACCACCAACGGCAAGCCATTGATGCCGAAATCAAGTCATTGGAAGCTTCCCTCCAAGCATTGAGGTATCGCCGTAACGCACTTGCACCCATCTCGTCTCTACCTACCGAGGTCATCACCACCATATTCACCTATTTGCATATACCTGTCACGCTGTCGGCCTTCACACTGGACGAACAAACAGAGCGTTCAGAACATTCAGCGCGGCTTCGTGTAGCTCACGTCTGTCATCAATGGCGCGAGATTGCACTCAATCTCCCGCACCTTTGGAATCACGTTGATTTCACTGTCTTCAGTTCGGCCGGTGCGGCCGAGATACTCTCTAGGGCGAAGAGAGTACCCTTATATTTAGAGGCAAGGGTTCCTTTCCGTCTCTGGGACGATACACGATTCAGTGCACTCCAAAAAGAACTCCAGGATCACGTCTCCCACATATCCCACCTTAGCATTCGCGCCGAGCCCTTCCATTTTCACGGAATACTCAAAGGACTCGTATTGCCTGCTCCCACTCTCAAATACCTTTCGCTGTCTGGTGGGGAATACGATAACAGAGAGACGGGGGAGCGAGCAGTCGTCCCTGACACTCTTTTCGATGGCTCCACCCCCACGCTCTCTTACCTCGAGCTCTGTAACTGCGACATCAGTTGGAATCCACCGCTCCTAGGGGGCCTCGAATACCTATATATACACACACTGTTTGAAAGGCCGAGCCTCTCAGTTTGGTTGGATGCTCTAGGCCAAATGCCACGACTCAAGACGCTTGCCCTTCACTGGGCTTCCCCAGCTGCACCTCCTGGTGCCTTGCTGCCAGATGTCGATCGCACTATCACACTCCCCTCCCTTACACTCTTCAAAATCTCCTCCCCGGCGAGAGATTGTGGGTTCGCACTCGCTCACCTCACCTTACCGGCGCTCACCTCGCTGTGCCTCGACGCAGAATCTTGTGACCGTGACGGCAGCGACATGTATGGAATCCTCCAGTATGTTGCTCGACACGCCCATGGACCCCAAGATACCCAACCGCTGCAGAGTATGTGGTTCAGCAGGAGTGAAATGTGCGCCAAGGTCCTTGTATGGACCTTGCCCGATATCGACGTCGAATGTCCTGATCGGTTCGCAGGTTTTGACTCCATGCCATCTGCACGCATGGGGTTCTCTGTTGTGGGAAAGGACTGGTCTTCCGGGTCTGAGATGTTTGTCCTCCACTGGGTAATGAGGGCCCTCCCTCTGGACGGCCTCGTGACGCTCACCGCACAAAACCACACATGGACCCTCAACCGGTATTTCTGGCTCCTCTGCGGGCCAAGGTGGTCCCTGCTCCAGCGGGTATGTCTGACGCCGCCAGCAGTGCGTGGATTCTTGGAGATGATGCCGTTGGAAGATCATGAACGCGAGAGCCCGCTGCTTCCGTCGCTGACAACACTCATCTTGGTTGACACCGCACTACTTAAGCGCAGGGCCCTCCGTCTATGTGACGCACTCATGAAGCGCGTTGAGCAGGGGGTTCCTTTGGAGACTCTCGATTTGCGCAAGTGCCTTGCGACTAGCCGTGTAATTGAGCTACTCAGTGAGGTCGTGGTCGACGTGCTGGGTCCCGAGGACGTCTTCAAGACAGGTTCACAAATACGTTCCGAGTCTGTGGCTCGAGGCCTCTATCTCGAAGACGAGTCAGACGACAGTTCTGGAGTAGAAGAAGACTATGAGGAGGACGGTGCAGATACAGGAAGTGATGATGGGGTATCGGACACTTAGGGAATTGACGGCGACTGTTATGGACACGAAGCGGTCTACTGGTAGATGTGAGAAGATTATCCCAATCGTTACTATCCATCACTCCTGTGGCAAGTAATAGATGTCTACCCAAGGGGAAGTGTAGATAGGGTAAAGGAGATAGATCGATGATCGTAGGATACACGGAGACACGGAAACGCAGACAGAGGTCGTTGGCGCAGAGGTACAATAAGGACATGTGGATGTTCGTTTTCATATCATAGTATATATCGAGCTTAGTAATTGAGTACTATAACAGTCAAATATACATCGTTCCTAGGCACCCGTCATTCGGACGGTGATGCTTTCGTGGTCCCGATTTATGACTCCTCTTGTCTGCGTTGTTAATGCCAACATGGTCGGGTTCTAGCGCCCCCGAGACAAAAGGAGCTATGTTTGTTATTGAAGCCTAAAGCTTAAGGTTGCCAGTGCCGTGCTGTCGCCATTCGCAAGGTAAGTGAATTTACCAAGACGAGCCTCAAATACCTAAGTGGCCTGTGTCAATAGCAAGTCGGAACCAACGCTGGTCGCGTTCTGCATCTTGGGAGAATGATGGAGAGTAGGACCTGTGAATGATAAGTGCTATAAGGAGTCACTGAATCGCTGTGATCAACGTTCCCTAGAAATTCGACGGAACCTCACGATATAGGTCCAGTCGCCGACCCCCCGGACCAACGTGCACTGTGAACAGCAAGTTTTCCCCGCGGAGCACAATGATAGGCGCAACTTTCAGTGGGTGTGCTGGACAGGCACTTAGACCCACTCACACACCTGCTTACAGAGTTTCTTTATCTCCCCGTGTGAAGGTGCCATATCTATCTCGCTCACCTACCCCATCATGTCCTCTGGGAATCGCACCAAGACTGTCGACTTGTCCCACCACATCTCTGCCTATGCACGTAGGTATGTGCCCTCCCCTCTGAAGGACCTCCAGAAGTACTTTGGCAAGGATCAGATTACCCTTGCTGGCGGTGAGTTGTCCTAGGCATACGCACGAACATCGCTCTTACGATGTCTTACCCACAGGCTTTCCAAGCCCCGATTACTTCCCCTTCACTTCCGTTTCTGCCAATATCCTCCCCGTCGAAGCGTTCCCACTCACCGCGTCGCGCATCTTTGGTGGGGGTGCTGGCCGTAGGGACGACACAACTACGCGAATAGAGGTGCTCTGCGAACCGCGCCCAGATGACGATGGGGTCAACCTCGCTTCGGCACTGCAGTATGGGACGGCGACAGGCCTCCCGCGCTTGCGGACGTTCATGCGCGAGTTCACCGAGCGCGTGTATGCACCTGCGTATGATAACTGGACCACTCTCGTCCACACGGGTAACACGGATGGGTATGCGGTCTTTATCGTTGTGGCTCTCGATGGTTGATTGGAGTTGGACGGCACGCAGGTGGGACCGCATCGCCAGGTTGCTTCTCAACCCAGGAGACACGCTCCTCGTCGAGGAGTGGACATATCCCTCTGCATTGGGGAGTGCCCTTCCTATCGGCGTGCGTTGTCATGCCGTCCCCATGGACAACCAAGGCATGTGCGCGGATGCTCTAAAAAAAATCCTGGCTGGGTGGGACGTCGAGAAGAGTGGTCCGAGGTACGCGTGTTCCTATTGCCAGCTGCGGTCCGCACGTTAAACAGGGTGTCGATTCCAAGGCCTCGGGTGATCTACACCATGCCCGTGGGGCACAATCCGTGCGGGACGGTATGTATAGCAACCTAATATTTTCAATCCCGATCTAATGGCCAGGCACCAGACCATGGGACTTGAGCGCAAAAAGGCCATTTACGATATTTGCGTTGAATACGGTGCGCTCGATAGCCAATGGTCGTTTTTCTAAGCTCAGGTTGATGGCACAAGACATTATTATTGCCGAAGACGACCCGTACTTCTTCCTCCAGATCGGTGAGTTTGTGCCAAAGTCGCAGCGGAAAGCCGCCGCCGGCGAACCCCCTGCGGGAGAAGAGGTCTCGCTCTTCATCGATAGTCTCGAACCCAGCTTCCTCAGAGTCGACACGCAAGGGCGTGTCATCCGCGTTGACACATTCTCCAAGGTTTGTCCGTCTTCTTTCCGTCAGCTTTAACACCACACAATACATCCTCATATAGACTATTGCACCGGGTATGCGGCTCGGATGGTTTACGTGCAACCCGCTGTTCGCAGAGCGACTGGAATGCTTCGGCGAGACGTCGACGCAGAACCCGTGCGGACTTGGGCAAGCGCTCATGATGGCACTGCTGACGCAGTGGACGTTTGACGGGTATATCCGGTGGCTGCGGGGCTTGCGCACGCAGTACCAGCACCGTCGCGACTTTCTCGTGGATTGTCTTGGGGAGGAATTCGAGCTATTTCCGGCGCCGGGTACTGCCTCTAGCAGCCCAGCGGCGTTGCTCTGCGGATACCCGCGCAGGAATAGCGACGGCGGCCCGACGGCTGATAAGGCCGGGACTATGCGGCCGCTGCTGTCGTTCGTGCCACCGTCGTCGGGCATGTTCGTTTGGGTTAAATTGCACTTCGGGGACGTACCGGACAAGAGGAACGAAAGCAACGGCTCAGTTCTCACGCCAGAGCACCAGTTCTGGCAGGAACTCGCTAAAGCAGGCGTCCTGGTCGCTCCCGGATGGATCTTCTCGCCCTCAGAGACACCCACAGTACTAGGAGGTGCGCCGCCCAGGGAGGTGGACCGCCAGACTGGGCACGTGCGTGTGAGCTACACTCCACCGGACGTAAGTGCTGGTTGTTTATCGCCGGCATTGTGAATTGACGGGGACCTTCCAGATGGAGGAGACACGCCGGGCCATAAAGATTTTTGCGCAGACGCTCATGGAATTCTGTCGTGTTTAGGAGGTTTCGGTGTTGTCAACTGGCTAGGATCGCCAGGACGAAATGGATTGATTCGCAAAGAGGAACCGCATCATGTATTTTCCTTCTCTAGATCTGTGTATGAATATCATCAATGGCTCCTTTCGTTGGAAGAGCAGAGCACAACCTCGAATGCGGCGTCAGTGGTGCGCACTCTCCAGGGCGTCGAGAAATAGAAGTCCGCCAGCAACCGTTCGAAAACCCGCATCTCACCGGCCTGCCCCCCGTGGTGACATACGGACGCTAGCTGTGGCTCACGGGTAAGCAGGTAGGTAGCCATTCGTCAACGAGAACTTGAAGCCACACTGGCAGTTGGCCGGAAAGGCCGTGAGATTTTGGCCCTTTCGCACGCCTGGTTACCGGTTACCGGTTACCGCTGACCCAAACCTCTGCGCTTCGGACTCGGATGCCCCACACGAGTCAAGTCTTGAGTCAAGTACTGTATTATAGCACCTACTATGACTATAGTGGGCTCCATTGTCTAAAGGTGGTCCCTAGGCTTCCATTCAGAGACGGAACGCGACCAAAAACGACTAGTAGGTTCCCGTATCATAGTGGCTGATCGCCCCTTCTCAGGCTTCTCTTATCGATATGAGGAAGGAAGGTGTGTCGACGCAGCTTCTCTGCCACGGAGTGCTCTCTAATAGCAAAGGGCGTATGCAAACGACTTTTGTTCACGTCAGTGGTCATCTACTACTTTGAAGGGAGGACCTCATCTTCAGCGATCACCCGGGCTGTACGATTTATTTCCCTTACATGCACAACTGCAGCGAACTTGAAGCACTTTCAATGGGGATGTATGGGGTGACTGAGTCGTGATACTGTGAGATGTGTGTTGTACAGTCGCTATCAATCATGGCGGCCGTCCCCGCATGAGACCGCTAAACGCCACGACCGAGTACGCGCCCTGCGCCTCCGTGACCCTCGCGAAGCTGGCCGTCGGTGCAAGTTCCGGAACTGGCGCTCCCGCCACCGGGCTCCTTAGCCTTCTCGCCACCGCGTCTCCTCGGCTCTCTGCAATCGCGTTTGAGGTGACCTTCTTTCCCGCAGTCGAAGCAACTGCGTTTTTCTTCCCTTTTTCCTGAACCTATGCCCTCCCGCCCAGACCTGCCGGCGCCAGGCACGGACGGGTAAAAGGTGCTGTCTCCTGTTAATGCTCCCCCACGCCTCGGCGCGTTCCCAATCTGGCGCCGATCGTACTCCCTGGCTGCGAAGTTCATCACCATGGCTGGCGTGAGACTCCTCCCGGACACCTCCGCTGCCGCCAATATCGATGCGAAGTAATTTCCATACGATTTCGGCATGGACCTGGTGAGAATGGCGGCGTACTCAGAGTCGGGGATGGCGATGCCCGCCCCTGCGAGCTCCTCGTTCATATTGTGCATCCGGTCGACGTGCTCCCGCACGTTCTCGTTTTCCCCGCACTTTGTTAGCGTCAGGCGATTCCGGAGTTCGATTTGCACGGCCTGCATCGGCCCTTCGAAATCCGCCTTCAGCGCGTTCCACATATCCATTGCTGTGGTGAGGCGATGGATCCGGATGAGGATGGAATCGGGGATGGTGCTGATGATTTGGTGCATGACTACGTAATCGCGCGTCTGCCACTCGTCCAGCTTAGCGTCGTACTCTTTGATGGCCTTCTCGTGGGCTTTAACCTCGGGCACTGTGGGGGTCGGCCCGAGTGAGGTGGGTGCCCTTGGCTTTGGCGCTCTTCCATCTAAGTGCTTGTGCAGTAGCCCCATGGACCCGAGCGTAATGACGATGCGATATTTATATGACACCCAATTCGCACCATTTGGCATTAATCGGGGGACGGGCAGTGGATTCGAGTTTTCGAACGCATCAAATTTGGAAGCGGGCCGAAGGCCTTGGCCCATAACCTGTTGCATTTTAACTTCAAGGCTCTGCTGCGTTTATCGGCGGCTAGATAACACGACGATGTGTCGTGTGACTCGGTCAGGAATTGGAACGACTGTATTTGAAGTAGAGATATACCTAGATAACACAACGACGCGTCACTCTGCTCCGAGTACTAGTATGTCAGTGTTCAAGTTCACAGTGTTTGGTTAACGAAAACTGGAACCCACCTTGGTTGGGAATAGGAACGGCTGAGGCGCATATACTCAATTTGGTCGTTAGTTACCAACGAAATGACCTACTGTACAGTTCTTAAGCCCCTTGGGCCTCTTTTAGGAATGTGCCATCCCATAACAAGAATGCGATAACTTGAAAGCAAGGAAGCGGTCAAGCGTCCAAAGAAGCGAATCCTTCCGCCTTCCGGACCGCGCTCCGGAGCGACTCCAACGGGATCACGTGTTCAACATGCGCCCACAAACGATCACTGGCCCACCACTGGGATGCCCGTCTACATAGGTCGCATTTCCAAGTTGCTACTTAACCGGGAGACACGCTCCTAATCGAAGGGTGTGTATGTGTGTGTGCTGGCGACTGGTTCAATTCACGTTAAACAGGATGGGGATTTCCAGGTCATCAGTGATCTGCGCCGTACCCGTGGGACAGAACGTGTGAACGTGTGAACATTCATTTTCAACAATGTTTTCATTCTTGATCTGATTCTGGCACCAGACCAAAAAGCCATTTGCGATACCTGCGTTGGATGCGGTGCGCTCGATAGTCATTGGTCGCTCCCCTAAGCTCAGGCTGGCGGTACAAGACGTCCTCATCGCCGAGGACGACCCATCCTTCCTCCACATCAGGGAGTATGTGACAATGTCGCAGCGTAAAGCCGCCGAGGGTGAATCCCCAGGGGAAGAAGCCTCTCACTTTATCGATAGCCTCGCACCTAATGGCTTCCTCTGAGTCGACACAGAGATGCGTCATCCGTTGACACATTCTCCAAGGTTTGTCCGTCTTGTTGACGTCACTTAGTTGCATTACGCCCTCTTGTAGACGGGGCTGAGCCTCGGATTGCTTACATGCTGCCCACTTTCGCAGTGCGACAGAAACGCATCGGCAGGGCGTCGACGCAGAACCCATGCGGTCCCCCTCGTGATGGCGTTACTAACGCAGTGGATGTTTGATGGGTATCACCACTGGCTGCCCGGCTCGCGCACGCAGTATCAGCACCATCGCGACTTGTTCGTGGATTGCCTTGCGGAGGGAAGAACTATTCCCAACACCTGGCACCACCTCCGGCGGCTGCGACCTTACTCTGTGCTTACCCGCGGATGGGGCGGTGGCGGCGGTGGCTGTGTTCTGGAAGAGAAAACAAGGACTATGCTGTGGTTCTGTCATCCGTGCCGCCATCATCGGGCATGTTCGTATGGGCAAATATTCACTTCGGGACGTTCCGGACAAAAGGAGCGAAGGCGATGATTATGCAGGAGTGCCAGAACTGGTGTCCTAGCCCCACAGATGGATCTTCTCGCCCGAGACGCCATACAGTGCGAGGCGCTGCGCAGCGCATGGAGGCAGACCACTAGATTGGGCATGTGCGTCTGAGTTATACGCGAGTGCTGGCCTTTTTTTGATTGTGTTCCATAACGGCGTTGTGAATTGATGGGACCTTCCAGATGGAGGCGGCGCGCCGTGGCGTAAGATTTTCGCGCCAGACGCTTAGGGTTTGCTGACCGGGTCTATGGGGTAGTCACGTTATAAACTGGGTTTGCTAAGACGTAATGGATGGATTCGCAGCGGGGCCCCGCACATGACATGTCCGCTTTCTCTGTGTAACTCCGTTTCATTTACCATAGACGATGTCATGTCAAGGGCAAGAACGAGGTTTCGTCGCCGAGTCGGTGTGCTGTTGCCAGAGGGTAGAGGCCGCCCTAGCGCTCAGGAAAAGGCATTGCCATGAGATTGGGTCCGGGGGGTCGGTACTGTATCGTCTCCCGAGATACAGTGTCGGTGTTTTTCTTTGGGAGTAAAGTTTACATGCTAATTCGGTGCTGCGACCGCGTTCCCAAGAGCAGATGATAGGGGATCAGACAGGAGATTTACGCCCGTGTCTCAGGGGCAGTAAGAGCTAGAAATGGGAGAAATTAAAGAATGTGAGTGGTGGCGATGGGTAGAGAAAGCGACCCCTAAGCGAGCGAGCCCGGGTTCTTGCCTATCAGGGGCATTTCTGCGGACCAATGAATCCGAATTTGGGTTGCCTCGGCGGTGGCCACCTATAGACTGCGGCACAAGGGCAAGCACAAGCGCGACACGTTTTTTCTCGCCTCGCTCCCCATTTGTTCACATGCCCATTGCCCCAACCCTGGTGCCACCCACCCAGCATCAGCCAGCTCCGGCCTTCATAAAAATGTAAAGCCTACTCTTGGGCTCAATCCCGCGCTCCTCCCCTTGCCTCCCCCACTTTCCCTGTCCTGTCTGTTTGACGCCGAGTCGGTGCCATGTCTCCCGTGCGCCAGTTCCGCCCCCCTCTGCGCCCCCAGCCGCCTCTCACCTGCAGTAGGTAAACACAAGAACAAGCCGCGCGGAGTGTCTGGCGCTCGCCAAGCTCGCAGAGCAGGCCGAACGATGGGACGGTACGTTGTGCTACGCCTGTTCGTTCCCTCCCATCTCGCACGATCGCTCAACGAACAACGCGGGTTCTCCGCCCCGAAGATGTCATCAAACAACTCAAATCTGTCATCTCGTACTCGGATGCACGTCTGACGATGGAAGAGCGCAACCTCCTTTCGATCGCGTACAAGCACGTCACGGGCACGCTCCGTACGAGCTGGCGCACCGTCGAGGGCATCGAGAAACAGGAGGCCGCCAGCGGCACTGCGATGCCCCGCGAGCTCGTGCTCATCCGGTGCCAACGCGAAAAGATCGAGCTCGAGCTTGCAGATGCATGCCAGGACCTCCTGGACTTGCTCGACCGGTACCTCGTCCCCGCCGCCGAGGCGGGCGAGGAGCGTGTCTTCTACCACAAGATGCACGTGTCCACTCCATCCTTAAAAGCTTATCCTTACCCGGCGCGCGGCGTCTCCCACAGGCAGGGCGACTACCACCGGTACCTCGCAGAGTTCGCACGCCGGCAGCAGCGCGAGCGCTCGGCACAGCTCGCGCTTGAGGCATACAAGGCGTCGTACAAGCATGCGTTTGGCACGCTGCCGCCGTGGCATCCGACCCGCCTCGGCGTTGCGCTCAACTTCTCCGTCTTCTTTCACGACGTGCGTGGCAGCCCCGACCGCGCGTGCCACCTCGCAAAGCACGCATTCGACGAAGCCGTCGCCGCCATGCATGCCACGCCGGAGCACACGTTCCGGGACTCGCTCATGATTCTCCACTTGCTGCGCGACGACATTATACTGTGGTCGGCAGAAATGCAGCCCGATGGTATGTGCGCCATTCGCTTTCTCATCGTGGTCGATATTCTTACGAGAGCCTCACTTCTTTCACTGTCTTAGAAACGCGATCAGAACCGACACCCGAAATGATGTGATTGCCGCAGCACAACACCTATGCCTACGAACTTTTTTTTTCGTTGATTTCTCAAACAATGTAGCTTCTGTACTTACCTTACCATTTTTTCTTCTTTTTTCGATGGAAATTTTTACTCAATTGGCCCTCATGCTTTGTGTCCTCACACAGTTACAGTTATCGTTTGTCAACGTGTGCATCTGCAGGAAAGAAGAAAGATTGCAACAGTCAGAAACAACAGAGTAATAACGCCGTTGATTCCGTGCGACCTGCTCGCTCGACTCGCCGTTTTTGTCCTTCGGACTCATTCCTAACGCTATGTGACTGATGGAATCTTATACGCATGGTCGTAAGGTATCATGTAACTGCAGGGCACGACAGGGTATGTTTGTGGACTCAGAGTTCTCTTGTTCAATTTGGAGGGCCAGCTTCCGACTTCTGAATCAGTGTCCGAGTCACGAGTCATGCAGTCATGGCCCTCTCACATCGGCCAGAAGCGATATCGATTTCCCACAAATCTAGGCGCCGTCTCTTTACCTTCAGAAAGTTCAACTTTTCGGGATCTCAACATTTTTTCTTCTTCTCGCCCCCTTTTATTGTGGCGATGTTGGCTGGAGGAGACGCAAAGATCGCCCTGAACACCGGGCTGGGGAGGAATGGCCCGCCGCCCTCGTACGCTGAATGTCATCCACTCAGAGTCTTTACATTCTGTCCTGACAAAATGCTGCAAGTAGGGACGCAGCCATCCAACCCCCCTTCGAGATTCTCCAAATAATCTTTCTTTTCTTGGTTGATCATTTCCTTGCACGAAAAGAATCCGTTCAAGAAGCCTTTCATTCGTCCGGTCGACCAGATTGGATAGCGATAACGTATGTCTGTCGTACCTGGCGCTCAGTTGCACTCAGTCAGCCCGAACTCTGGTCGTCCATCACCCCGAACCTGTCCATCTTTTGGTCGCAGGCGATGGTGGAGCGCTCTGCCCCGCTCTCTATGCGTATCGATATGGAAGTTGGAGCCTCCGTTGGCGGGTTCGAATTACTCGCTGCCTTGGAGCTGCTCTTGACGTCCGGCCTGAGGACACGCACCCTCCGCCTTTCCGGCCTCCGCCACGACATCCTCAGTATACTCAACCGCTTTAGCGGTCCGTCCCCACTCGAGGCTCTCGACCTCTGCATATTGTACCCCGGCCCAGTTGACCTCCCAGTTGCCCTGTTAGGCGGAAAGGCCCCGCACCTTCGCTACCTCAAATTCGAAACCCTCGCTCATATCCGCCCGCCGGGCTGGCTCCTCGCAGGCATCACACACTTCACGACTGGCGAAAGACTCCCGCTACGCTCGCTGCTTAGCGCTTTGCAGGCGATGCCGCAACTCGAGGTCCTGTGCTTAGAGGATGTTGACGCGGCAGGGCACAACATAGACTCGCCTGGGCATGTCCCGCCACCGCGCGTCACGCTGCCACACCTCTCCCTCCTCTCCATTCGCGACGATCATAGCCCGAACGACTTCATTACTATCCCCTCACTTATCGACGCCCCCCCTACCCTACGCAGACACTTCTTCTGGTATAAAGAGGTCATCTTGAGCTGGGAGGAATGGGCTAGCGTGTTCAAGGCCATACAGGCCCTCATCCCAGGCAACTCTGCACTGGGCGTTAATGATGGCGGCCTGCGGGTCGCAAACGTTATGGGCCAGCACAGGCTCCACTGCATCGAGGTGTGGTCCCGGACATACTCTGAAGGTGCCAGCACGGCAGCGCGCGAGGATGCGCTGTTTCTGTTTGGCGTCAGCTGGTCCCAGAGCGCCCACAGCGAAGGTGGCCAGACCCTCCACCACAGTCCATCCTTCCGTCTCGCGAGCCTGTGCGCGCACCTCGGCACTGCGCATATCGAAGACCTCACCATCGCGCCTGAGATGGCGATCGAAGGCGAGAGAACGACCAGCGCGCCTGATGTCGCGGCGCAATGGCAGGCACTGCTTGCCGCGCTGCCATCTGTAAAGACCCTGCGTCTGCACGGCGGCAGTCCCACATGCGTCTTGGTACTCCGCGCGCTCTCCGCATCTGCGCAACCCTTCCTCCCGCACCTCCAGAGGGTCTTCGTCTTCCATTCCGCCGTCCGTACCGCCGCGCCTGCGGGCCCGGATGCCACCGGCGTTTATGGCGCCGGCTCTTCTTTTGCCAGTCGCAAGTTTGTGCAGGCGGGTGTGGGCGTGGAGTTGGTGGAAGCTGTGAGCGGGCGGTCTGGGCTGGAGGTGGTGTTGGCTGGATGTGAGGTGGACGAGGAGGCGCTGCAGGCGTTACAGACGAGAGCTCGAGTCTACATTGGGCACGAACGGGTGTACGCGTGACTCCGAGTCGCAGTCGTGCTGTATCTGCGAGAGTAGCGTAGTGGCCTTTCAAAGTTTCCGCAAAGACCGATTTAAAGTTCCAGCAGACCGATTCAATCGGTCGGTTTGGATCGCCGCTGCAAGCAACTTTGAAAGCCCCTATTCTCATACATAGTCCTTGTTACTCTAGTGAAGCACCACTTTGTGGATTCAGTCAATTAGCGCAATTAGCTCTTCATTACTAGTAAGTTGCGATAGAAAACGTTATCCCAGTATTGTGAGGACAGCGACCGTGGCCAGTAACTTGTCGATTACTTTCAATGTGTGCATCCGTTCAAGTTGTTTGATCTCGCGGGATCTCCTCTAATGATTTCTTTATAGTTTCTTCCCCTCCTTTATCGTGGCGATGTTGGCTCGAGACACAGATAGGAATATTATCCTAGACACCTCGCTGGGGAGGAATGCTTCAAGTTCGCTACCCTCGTATGTTGAGTGTCATCGACTCGGAGACTTTATGTTCTGATCTGAAAATATGCACTAGTAAGCACCAGGCTCTCGAGCTTCCCCTAGAGCTTCTTCAAAAGATCTTTCTTTTCTTGGTGAATCTTCCCGTGGCGCGACTATTTTTTTATTCGCCCGGCCGACCAGATTGGATAGCGATAACGTATGTCTGTCGCTACTGGCGTTCGACTGCACTCAGCCAGCCCGAACTCTGGTCTTCCATCCACCCGGACCTATCCATCTCTTGGTCCCGGGCCATGACAGAGCGCTCAGACCCGCTCCCCATGCGTATTGACATCCACGTCGGCCCCTGCTTCGCGGGCGGGTTCGAATCGCTCGCTGTCTCGGAACTACTCCCCCCCGCATCCAGGATCTGCAGCCTCCGCCTTTCGGGCTACCCCACAGACGTCCTTACAGTCCTCAACTGCCTCTCCAGCCCGTCCTCGCTCGAGTCACTCAGCCTTTGGGTGACCGGAACGGGAGAGCCCGTCGACCTCCCAGAGGCCATGTGCAACAGAGATGCGCCGTATCTCCACCATCTCACGTTCGAAGCACCTACGTGTGTCCGCACGCCGGTCTGGCTCCTCGCCGGGGTCACGCACTTCACGACCAGCGCGAGCGTCTCACTACACGAGCTTCTCCACACGCTTCGGGCGATGCCTCAGCTCGAGGTGCTGTGCATAGAAGAGTCCGTCCGCAACGTGTGGAGTGTCATAGACCCGCCTGAGCAAGTGCCGTTTCCTCGCGCAGTGCTGCCACATCTCTCGCTCTTTTCTTTCCACGGAAATTCCCTGAACAATTTCGTTGTCCTCTCTTCGCTCATCGACGCGCCCCCCACACTGCGCAGACACGTCTTCTGGTTCGCAGTGTCCATCACAAGCCAGGACAGCTGGGCCAGCAAGTTCACAGATTTGCAGGCCTTCGTCCCTGACGACTCTGCACCTGGCGTCGACGACGGAGGCCTGCGGGTCGCACGCGTGGTGGGCGGGTACGAGGACAACTCGGCCGAGGTGTGGTCCCGAACGGGCGCTAAAAGTACTATTGCTCCAGTGCGCGAGGACGCGCTGTTTCTGTTTCAAACCCGTTGGTATGGTGGCACCTCAGGTGTGCTGGGAGCAGGTGGCATGGATTCCATCCGCATCTCGTTCTCCTCTCTTGCGCACCTTCGGGTCGCGTGTATCGAGGACCTCACCATCGTTCCTGAGACCACAGATGAAAGTTTCGGCATCGCTGGTCGCAAGGCCGACACCCCGTATACGTTGGACATTGCGGCACAGTTGCGGACACAACTTGCCGCATGGCCATCTGTAAAGACCCTGCGCCTCCATGGTGGCAGCCTCACATGCGTCTCTATCCTCCGCGGTCTCTCTGCGTCCGCGGACCCCCTCTTCCCACACCTCCAGAGGATATTCGTAGTCCGTTGCGCCGTACATCGTGGCGCCGCGGCGTGCCCAGACGGTGGCAACGTGTCTGTCACGGGGTCTGGCCCCGTTCTGACTAACAGCAAGTTCGTGGGGGAGAATTTGGGCGTGGAGCTGGTGGAAGTTGTGTCCGAGCGGTCTGGGCTAGAGGTAGTGTTGGTCGGTTGCAAGGTGGATGAGGAGGCGCTGGATGCACTGCGGAAGCGAGCTCGGGTGGTCATTGGGGACGAACAGGCCTATGTGTAGCTTCAAAATAACAGATTTCCTCGCGGTGTCTTGTTTGTTAAATCTCCGTCGCGGTCTTGGCAGCTTCAGTGAGTAACTGACTCGCGGCCAACGGCGCTCGACCCTCGGCCGCCTCCCCACGCTCTCCATATGGTACACTGTGCCGATTCGGCCGACCCTCATGCGCCTCACGCCTTCACCGGCAGTTGGGTGCGTACACTCAACCGCCCAGTCGCGGTGCAGGCTCAGCACTGCCACGGTCGGTCTCACGGTCACCTTAGCGCCCTCATGTCGGCCAGGAACGAAGTCGACGTCCCTCCGACTTAGGCGCCGCCTCATTAGATATATGCTGCCATCGTCCTGAGCGGTCGGAGAAGCTGGGTAGGCACTGCTTTGTAGCCGTCCTCGTTACAAGTACGTTCGTCAGACAAGATCGTTATCCCATTGACAGCATCGACGATTACCTTGCTTGATCAAAGTTGATCCTGACAGGATCTCCTCCAATATTGTTCTTTTCCCACCCCCTTTTTGTGCGATAATGTTGGCTGGAGGAGAGACGAGCGGCCTGAAGATTACCCTGGACACCTCGCTACCGAGGAATGCTTCGCCACTGGCAGCCCTGTATGTTGAGTCTACCGCCGAGTCTTGACTTTTTGTTCACTCACATGCAGGGACTCCGAGTCAACCATCCAGCTCCCTCTTGAGCTTCTTCAAAAGGTCTTTCTTTTCTTAGCGGATCTTTGCCTACCACCACGAAGATTCTCTCCGTTTCCCTATCCAAGTCGGCCAGTCTGGATAGTGATAACATATGTCTGTCGTTACTGGCGCTCCGCCGCGCTCGGCTTGTACGAACTCTGGTCGTCCATCACACCGGGCCTCTCCATCTCATGGTCGCGGTCCATGATAGAGCGGTCCGCACAGCTCCCCATGCGTATCGATATGCGCATCCGCCCCTGCTTCGCGGACGGGCTCGAAGCGCTCGCTGCCTCAAAGCTGCTCTTGAGATCTCCCGGGATACGCACCCTCCGCCTTTCTGGCTACCGCGCCGACATCCTCAATATCCTCGACCACCTCTGCAGTCCGTCCTCACTCGAGAATCTCGACCTCTGGGTGATGGCCTACGCCTCCGACTACGTCGACCTCCCAGTTGCCCTGTTCGGTGGAAAGACCCCACACTTTCGCCACCTCAAATTCGAAACCACTACTCGCGTCCGCGCGCCGCCTTGGCTCCTCGCCGGCATCACGCACTTCACGACCAGCGCAGTCTTCTCACTGCACGAGTTTCTCGGTGTGCTGCAGGAAATGCAGCAGCTCGAGGTACTGCGCCTAGTGACAATTTTCGGCCCATGGCGTGTCACAGCCCCGTCTGAACAGGTACCATTGCACCGCGTGGCCCTGCCACGTCTCTCGCTCCTCTTTTTCTGCGGTAACAACCCGAGCGATTTCGTTGTCCTCTCCTCGCACATCGACGCGCCCCCTACACTACGCAGACACCTCTCCTGGAGGGTGGAGGCCGTCTCGAGCTGGGGCCAATGGGCAACCATGTTTGCGGCCACGCAGGCCTTCGTCCCAGGCGACTCTGCACTGGGCATCAACGATGGTGGCTTGCGGGTCGCACACGTGGTAGGCGGGTACGAGCGCGGCTCATTCGAGATGTGGTCCCGGACGTACTCTGAAAGCGCCAGCACGACGGCCCGCGAGGACGCGCTGTTTCTGTTTCACTTCGACTGGTCTCCCGGCGTCCCCGACTCGCGGAGCGAAGATGGCCTGACTGCCTACCCCTGTCCGTCCTTCCTTCTCACGAGCCTGTGCGTACACCTCCGCACCGCGCCTATCGAGGACCTCACCATCGCGCACGAGACCGCGATCGAAGGCACGGAAGCCGTAGGCAAGCCCGTGACGGACGCGCCGGACGCGCCGAACATCGCAGCGCAATGGCAGGCGCTGCTTGCCGCGCTGCCGTCTGTACAGACGCTGCGCCTGCGCGGTGGAAATCCCGCTTGTGTCTCTGTCCTCAGCTGCGCTCTCCGCATCTGCGGACCCCCTCCTCCCGCACCTCCAGAGGGTATTCATCTTCCATTCCACCGTCCATTCCGCCGCCGCCGCGGGCCAGGACGGCATCAGCGTTGCTGGCGCTGGCTCTTCTGTGGCTACTACACTGGCTAGCCGCAAGTTCGTGCCGATGGATGTGGGTGCGGAGCTGGTGGAGGCCGTGAGCGGGCGGTCTGGGCTGGAGGTAGTACTGGCTGGGTGCGAGGTATCTAGGGAGGCACTGGACGCGTTGCAGAAGCGAGCTCGCGTACACGTTGGACACGAACGGGTGTACATATAGCATTGAGATAGTAGCCCATATTTATACAACTTCGAATACAAGTGCTAGTAAGAAGTGTTGGGATTTCCTTGCCGCTCCTAGTACGTGTACGTCGTACTCTAGTAGTCGTTTCGACCGCCTGTCTTTGTCGTTGTCACATGCTGGGGAATACAAATAGAGAGGGAGCTCGGTCTATAATCGAGGACGTATAGTCAGTCAGAGCACAAAAATAATTATGTGAGCAATGTGCCTAGCCTGGCGCCTCGGCGATCACCGGTCGACGTCTGGAGACTTATCTAGACGTGTTCTAGAGGCTCCAGACAAGGCTCCAGATCCTACTCACCTGGCGTGATGGCTCGGTGCCGTCGTAATGTTACATACCGTGCTGCTATTGTCCCTCGCGGCACTCTAGTGGCATAGCACGGTAGTGGGGCACCGCTCCGTGGACTCAGTGCCAACTAGCTCCTTGCCAGTGGTTACTGGTAAGTTGCGTTAATCGTACAAAAAACGTTATTTCGGTACGACAGTAATCAATCACCTGAGGTTCCAGAGCTTGAAAGCGTTCATCCTTTACTTGGTCCTTGCGGGAGCAATTCCATTTTCGCGGCGATGTTGGCCCGAGGAGACGCATGTTTGCAGTGGGCAGCCTGAAGGATACCTCGATTACCAACTTGAAACTACGGAGGAATTCTTCGCCACCCTCGTATGTTGAGTGTCATCGACTCGGAGTCATTACGTTCTATTCTGACCCGGACAATATGCTGCTTGCAGGCACATAGCCCTCCAGCTTCCCCCTGAGCTCCTTCAAAAGATCTTTCTTTTCTTGGTGGATCTTTACGTTGCACGAGAATCCCTTCATTCGTCTGGTCGACCAGATTGGATAGCGATAACATATGTCTGTCGCTACTGGCGCTCGGCCGCACTCGGCCAGCCCGGACTCTGGTCATCCATCACCCCGGGTTTCTCCTTCTCTTGGTCGCAGGCCATGGTGGAGCGCTCCGCCCCGCTTCCTATGCGGATTAACATGCACATCCGCCCCTTCTTCCACGGCGGGCTCGAATCTCTCGCTGCCTCGGAGTTACTTGCCGCATCCAGGATCCGCAGCCTCCGCCTTTCGGGCCATCCTGCAGACGTCCTCGAAGTTCTCAATCGCCTCTGCAGTCCGTCCCCACTCGTGTCACTCAACCTTTGGGTGACTAGGATGGGAGAGCCCGTCGACCTCCCAGAAGCCATGTGTGACAGAGATACACCGCATCTCCGTCGCCTCACGTTCGAAACACCTGCGTGTATCCGAACGCCGGTCTGGCTCCTCGCCGGGGTCACGCACTTCACTACCAGCGCGAGCGTCTCGCTGCACGAGCTTCTCCTCTCGCTTCAGGCGATGCCGCAGCTCCAGACGCTGCACGTAGTACAGCTCCTCAATGAACGGGATGGCCAAGATGCGCCTGAGCAAGTGCCGTTACCCCGCGTGGTGCTGCCGCGTCTCTCGCTCCTCTCCTTCTGCGACAACACTCCACGCCGCCTCGTGGTCATTTCCTCGCGCATCGACGCACCACCCACAACCCGCAAACACTTCTTCTGGCGTGTATTTCTCGTCCCGGGATGGGAGGGCTGGGGTGACATGTTCACGACTATGCAAGCCATCATCCCTAACGACTCTGCACCGGGCATCGACGACGGCGGCCTGCGGTTCGCACAGGTGACGGGCGGGCATGAACAAGGTTCGTTCGAAGTGTGGTCCCGGGCGGGCCCCGAGAATGTTCGCACCAACGCCGGTCCGTTCCCGTGTGAAGACGCGCTCTTCCTATTCCGCGCCGAATGGCAGCGCCTTCGCGTCTTCATGCCCGATGGAGAAGGCACAATCGACGAGCTTCTCCCGTTCTTCCACCTCGCGAACCTGTGCGCGCACCTCCGCACCACCCGTATCGTTGACCTCGCCGTCGCACCCGAGACTTCAACCGCCATCGAGCACAGGACCGGCGTGCAGGACGCGCCGGACGTCTTGGAACGATGGCAAGCGCTACTCGCCGCGCTGCCGTCGGTGAAGACTTTGCGCTTGCGCCGTGGCAGCCCCGCGTGTCTCTCAGTCCTCCGCGCACTCTCTTCCTCTGCGGCTCTCCTCCCGCGCCTCCAAAGAATCTTTGTGGTCCAGAGTACCGTCCGATACGCGAATGTCTCTGATGCGCGCCCTGGCGGCATCGGCATTTATGGCCTTGACGCTAATTTAAACTCTGCTATGGCTAGCCGCAAGCTTGTGCAGACGAATGTTGGCGCGGTGCTGATGGAAGTTGTGAGTAGGCGGTCTGGGCTGGAGGTGGTGCTTGTCGGGTGTGAGGTAGATGAAGAAGCAATAGAGGAGTTGAGGAAGCGATCTCGGGTACATATTGGGGACGCATTGATGTAGACGCAGCCGTAAATGTCAATCTGGTATACTAGTAGCTATATTATGAGGTGTAGTGGGAAAGATTTCCTAGCCGTTCCTCAGTTTGCGGAGTGGGCTTCACAGTCTTGTTTGGACTGAACACTGACCAGAGCTGACCAGCACACACTCGGAGCCATTAATCCTTTTTCTTGCCAGGGCAGAGGCCTCGCGTGAGTTCCAGTGAACGTAGAGGTTGCACCCGGGCCGGTCCTGTAGACCTTCGTGAGTCCATCGTGTCATGTTGGCTGGCGCCCGCGAGTCAGCCACGTATTTCAACAATGTCCCTGTCACGTAGGCGCTGTCTCATTCCGCCGTTGTTCACCGCAGTTGATGGGGCACCGCCCTGTGCACACAGTCAGCCAGCTGTTCATTACGTTCATCGTACCAGGACACGTCATTTTAGAGGGACAGCAATCGTGGCGAGTACCTGGCTCGCGCACCTTTAAAAGCAGGCGTCCTTCAGCAGGACCTTCCCCAGTCCATCTCCGTCACATTCGTCGTCGCGATGCTTTCTCAAGGAGTCACACTTGGGACCGGTAGCTTGAAGATCGCCTTGAATACCTTCTCGTTGTGGAAGAGTCCCACCCCTCCTTCGTACGTCGAGTATTGAGTTGTTTCCTCTGCCACTCACGAGTCGGACATGCAGGCACGTGGGCCTCCAGCTTCCTGTCGAAATTCTTCAGAAAATATTTCTATTGTTGGCAGAATCATATGCGTCAGAAGGAGGCAACCCGCCTGTTCGACCACGCTGGATAGCGACAACACATGTCTGTCGCTACTGGCGCTCAGCCGCGCTCGGCCTACACGAACTCTGGTCATCCATCACCCCGGGCCTCTCCATTTCATGGTCGCTGGCCATGATGGAGCGCTCTGCCCCGCTCCCCGTCCGCATAGACATCCACCTCAGTTCCTCACATACTAACGGCCTCCACCCGCTCGCCGCCTCAGAGTTGCTTTTCGCTGCATCCAGGATATGCACCCTCCGCCTCGCCGGCCTCCGCGCGGACATCCTCCTCGTCCTCTCCCGCCTCCGCAGCCCTTCCCCCATTGAGTCATTGGACCTCTGCGTCATCGACAGCGGACAGGCCGTCGACCTCCCGGAGGCCCTGTTCGGAGGCAAAGCCCCACATTTGCGCCGCCTCACGTTCGCATGTGATGCACACATCCGCGCGCCGCGCTGGCTCCTCGCCGGCATCACGCACTTCACGACTGGCGCGGACGTTGCCCTGCCCGAGCTGCTCGACGTACTGCGGGCGATGCCTCAGCTTGAAAGGCTACATATACCACACTGTCGTGCGGTATGGGAAGAAGAGGACGCGGAGATGCCGCCTACGCCCCGCGTCGTGCTGCCGCGTCTCTCGCTCCTCTCCTTCCGCGACACCACCCCACGCCGCTTCATAATCCTTTCAGCCCACATCGATGCGCCCCCCACGCTCCGCAGACATTTCTTCTGGCGCGCGTGGGCCGTCCCGAGCTGGGACCGCTGGGCGAACATGCTAGCGGGCATGCGCACCCCCACCCCCACCGGAGCCGATATTATCCCACGTGATTCTGCACCTGGCTCAGATGATGGTGACCTGCGGGTCGTGCGCGTGATAGGCGGTCCCGCGCGCGGCTCGTTCGAGGTATGGTCGCGAGCGGGCTCTGAGCGCGCCAATACCAGCACGGCTGCGCGCGACGATGCATTGTTCCTGTTCCACATCGACTGGCAACGCAGCCCCGTCGACCCGCACGGCGGGGGCAGCCTGCTCGACCATTCCAGCCCATTTTTCCATCTGGCAGGCCTATGTGCGCACCTTCGCACTACTCACGTCGAGGATCTCACCGTCGCTTCCGAGAGCGCAAGCCCCGACGTCGGTGGGCGTGAGAAAGACGCCCCCGAGGGCGCCGCATCGGAAGTGCCGGACGTCGCGGCGCACTGGCAGGCCCTGCTCGCCGCGCTGCCGTCGGTGCGGACCCTGCGCCTGCATCGCGGCGGCGCATGCGTCTCAGTCCTCCGCGTGCTCGCCTCGTCCGCAAACACCCTCCTCCCAGACCTCCAGAAGATCTTCGTCGTCCAGAACACCGTCCGATACGCGGCCGCGCGCTCGGATGGCGCCTTCTCGTGGAACTTTAAGCGCCTTGCGGGCAATGGTACTGCCGTGATACGCACACATCACGAACCCGCACACGCGAATGTGGGTGCGGAGTTGGTGGCGGTTGTGAAGGGGCGGTATGGGCTCGAGGTCGTGCTAGTTGGGTGTGAGATAGATGACGAAGCGCTGGAAGCGTTGCGGAAGCAAGCTCAGGTAGACATCGGGGACGAATGGGTATACGTGTAACCCAGAACGGTACTGTAGTTCTTATTTGTAAGAGTGTGTCTGTAGCGCGTTCCCGTTTCGGCAGGATAAGGCCTATTTGGGTAAATGGACTCAACGGCAGCATCTGGATCTGAATGATTAGGAGTCACTGGCACGCCCCTAATTAAAGAATCCTTGGCCAACTATTTTTCTCCCACTATTACAGTCAAATCGACTGTTGACCTGAAGATATCATGCGAACACAAAGACGAACAAAAGCGAAACTGACCCAACGATCACGGCTGAATCACTCTCATTCACAGTATGCTCACTGATTCTTGGGTATGTGGCAGCTCTTTGAGATTGTTTTCATAGACAACTATCTACGAACTTGAACCAGGGTCAAGACCAAGATAAAAACACCCCAAAGCTGCCATCTTCATTACGCCTTCCTTGCGATGCTAACTTGCACGCACTCCCTGTAGAACTTCTCGCCCACGTCTTCACCTTCTGCACAGAGGTACCCGACCAATCTCTCCCATATCCTGCCTGGTTACCTATTACTCGTGTCTGTCGTTATTGGCGTGAAATTGCGTTCAGCCATGGCCCACTATGGACTTCCGTCACCCCTGGATTGTCATTACATTGGATCAAGGTCTTCATTGAGTGCTCCCGCACTTCGCTGATGGACTTCGACATCCGCGTCCGCCCTACATGGTCAAATATCGGGATTAGTCATCAAGATATTATCCTACTTCTCACAGATTTCATGCGAGTCCGCTCTCTCCGCCTTACAGGATGCTATTTTGCTCTCCAACCCATCTTAAAATCGCTCCGCAGCTCGCTACCCATTGAGAGCCTTTCCTTATGCGATTTTGGATGGCAGCATTTCTACTACCTCCATGGCGACTGGTTTGGGGGAAAGGCATCGATTCGCCGCCTACACTTAGCCAGAGGCGGCTACATTATCGTGCCTCAATGGCTGCTCCGTGGTGTCACCCATTTTACGAGCGGCCAAATAATCACGCTCCCTCACCTCCTCAATGTCCTCATCCAGATGCCTGCACTTGTATATTTTGAGTTTCAAACTCGCCGCCGCTGGATAGAACATGAAATGGACGAACTGCGCGCCTCGCCGGTTCAAATGCCGCAACTAATGAACTTGGTCGTCAGCGCGGATTCCCCTGATGAATTCGTGATGCTGAATCAGGTGCTTCTGTTGCATGTGGATGCGAAGAGGCGGTTGGAGCTCTCTTCTTCAGCGTTTCACAGCGGGTTCTCACATACGTATTGCATCGATGACCTTTTAACAGTCGTTGGAGCAACGAACAGACTCCAGCACATCCATTTCTCGGGAACGCAGAAAGAAGGCTGGTTTCGTCTGTGGACAGGGGACGCGGTTACAACATGGGAAGACGCCGAGTTCTGTCTCTATGCGGAATGGAGAGCGGCTAGGCTTTCAAGAGAAAATTTGCGTGACTTGTTCGCGCTGTGTGACGTGCTAGGTGCGGCACGGGTGCGCAGGCTCGTGATCGATTCGCTCTCCCCCACCTTACCGAAGTCATATTGGTGGAAGCTTCTAGCGAATCTCCCCGGGATCGAAGAACTGGAGCTGCATCCTGCTAGTGTGGATGTATTAGGCAGCGCGTGGAAGGTTAACAGGGCCCCCGCTGTGCTGCCAGCACTGCGAAGGGTACGGATCACTGACCCCAAACTCGATAACCCATCGCAGTACGCAATAATTGGTGAACCCCTGGCACGTAGGATAGTACAGCACCCAACCTCTACCGAGGACGGTGTCGCGCCATTACCGGAGGTGGTATCTGCGGAGAAAGAACTCGAGAGTTTGTCAAAGGGATTGCTAAGGTTGTTGCGAGGTTCGGCTGGAGTCGCTGGACGACAGGGATGATGGCATTGTTACTGAACGATTATCGATTATCGCTGTAGTCGTCAGCGCGTCTCCAATTTCTCAGTCACGTACCATAGCGACGACTGCATGTTGGACACCTACTGTATCTAACAGAATGCCCAATTAACGTAGGTCTGCCGTGCCATTTCCCTTGTGTCTGTGACGGGACTCACTGCAGGCTGGTAGCCTCCAATTCAATGTGGGCCAGTACAAGAGCCTGAGAGCGTGCCAATGGTTTCGTCCCTGTATCTGGATTCTGGAGATTACAAAGAGGAGCTTTTCGAGTAGAGTACATCGTAGTCTTCCCCTTTCTTATCCCTGTCGCTGCCGACGTCCATACTTGCGTCCATAAGTGCCACAATCGCTCCACTAGGACCATTCCAACCCCGCTCGGGTGGAGTGGACAGAACCGGCACAGTCCGGGCCTGGAATCCGGCGGATGCTCCGTCGTCGGACTCGACGCATCCGATAAATGCTGTGGTCGCTGTGCTGCTGCGGGGGTTGCTCAACGTCGCTCACGGACGAGTCGCCGTTTGCCTCGCGTTCTCATCGTGGACGTCGCCCCCTTCCCTTCGGGTCCTCCTCCAACATCCTTCTTCAACTCAACACCAAGCTCAACACACTCTGCGTCAATACCTTGGTCGATACTGTAATACTCAATGCTTGACTCAATGTCTCAGGCCGAAGTTTCTCACGAGACCATCAACTTAGAAGATAGGGCGGAGCGTGGGATCGGCGACAGAGGTACTGTCCTGTCCTCATATGTATATTTTCTCGGCGTTCGCTTAACGTAACTGAACAGATGACCAGCCAACAGAGAACCAGACTCTGGAGGAGTCCAACTTCGTTGATGGCTCGGGTCCTCTCTTCACCATTTATACAGAGATGGCGGAAGAACACGATACGAAACAGGCTGAAAGATGGAAAGCGGATGCTGACGGGATCCTCATATTCGTGAGTCCTGGTCCTACTCCCCGCATATTGCCTGCTCAGTGATCATAGACTGGTCTATTTTCTGCTGCCGTTGCGACATTGGTTTCAGTGTCTATCCAAGACCTCCGACCTAATTCACAAGACACAACGGCGTTCTATCTCGCGAATATTTATCAGCTGCTCGCTGACACTAATGGGTCCCAAGTTTCCATTCCCTCCACTCTGTCCAATCCAGCGTCTTCGTTTACCCCACCAAAGTACGCTATCTGGGTCAATACCCTCTGGTTCTTAAGTTTGGCCATCAGCCTTACGTGCGCCTTACTGGCGACATTGCTGCAACAGTGGGTTCGTCGATATATAAAGCTCACTCAAGCCCACTCCAGCCCACATACTCGAGGCCGCATTCGCGCATTTTTTTCTGAGGGCGTCGACAACTTTCGCCTCCCCAGGGTGGTTGATGCGTTGCCTATCCTCTTACATCTTTCCCTTTTCCTCTTCTTTGCGGGCCTTCTCGTGTTTTTGTTCAACATCGATCACACCGCCTTCAGCGCCATTGCTTCGTGGGTCGGGCTGTGCACAGCAATATACGTATCCATCACGTTCATGCCGCTCCTCCGATATGACAGTCCTTACTATTCCCCTCTCTCATCCTCAGCATGGCTCCTCATCACCGGCGTCCTAACTCTACTCTTCCAAGCACTTTGGTGGCTTGCAGGGTTTACTTGCGTCAGCCGTCGTAAATGGGAGTACTTCGACAAACAGAGAAAACACTATCACCAGTGGTTCACACATGGCCTCGCGAAGACTGCAACAGAATTTGCTCGCAAACTGTCACCCGAAATCGACGGACGTGCTCTTATGTGGACCCTCGACCGTTCCGATGAAGATCAGGAATTGGGGCGGTTGTTTGCGGGCATCCCTGGTTTCTGCAGATCCAAAGTTCTCAACGACCCTATTGGTACTTGCATCAAGCCGAATGTGGAGAGGATGACAGAAGTTCTCATTGGTTTGTTCCACCGCACATTAACATCTAATTTGGTCGCCCCGAAGGCCAGGAAGCAGCGGCTTGCCATTTGCAGAGAGGCGATGAGCGCGGCATCCCTTCCCATTAGTTCGCAAATCTTTCATCGTGTCATCAACGCAGAATGGGATGGTCTACTGAGCTCCGTCGAGTTTGGGACCTTTCTTGGGAAGGCTGAGCGCAGCGACCCAGTGACCGCCTATCATTCACAGACCATTCTTTCCATCATTCTCCCAAGGGTGCAGGAGCGCGACGAGTGTTGGTTCCGACTTGCTGCCGACCACTTAGGCTGTTCAAGGTCTGACTTGGAGGACTATCTTAGGCATGGCGACAGCATATCACTCGCCGCTTCCATCCACATTCTTCGGAACATTATTTCTGTTCATTTCGACCCCTTCAGTCTTGGGGACGCTACCACCCGCTGGAAGGTCCTTGAACTAGTTTCTAAATTTGACATTCGAGGCACGCTTCCGACGCTACAGCATGACTTCTGCGACCTCTGGAATGATATCGCCCTGCTAGCGAGAGACCCGGATCATCGCCCTCGATCCGTTTATATCGCAATCCTCAAGAATGTCCGCGGCGCTTACATTGCTTTACATCAAGACACCAATTCCGTCCCAACAACATTCTCGTCCTCCACCGCCGACGATGACCATGTTCTAATGTTATCGTCTTCTTATCCCCTGTGCAAGGTCTCTGACCACCACCTACACCCTACGTCCCGCACTGACCATCGTCCCGTGCCCCCCCGTGCCCCATCATTTCCTATTCCATTCCCAGATCATAGCATCTCACAACTAGCCTGCTACATGGCACCGTCTCCCTCACAAAACGTCGTCGTACCTTCTGGCTTTGTTCCCCCGATCACTCATATCAACGTCAACCAATTTCCTGGTATCATAACACCCACATTGGACCCAATACCCAATGGTCCAGCCGCCAACACCACCATCATTTTGTCCGCGCCGAGCTCTGTCTTGGTTGCCACCGTCCCTCATTCCGTAATACCAGACACCCCACCTTCCTTCCCGGTCCCGGTTCACGACATGTTGAAGCCCTCTCCGGTGCCGCAGCTACCCGCAAACCCGGCCGCGTCTCGTTTGGACCACGCACCTTTTGGGCCAGATACCGATTCCTCGGCGCCAGTCACCACTTCTCCCGTCGCACCTCCGCGGTCGACCTCCACTTCGGATCGAGGCGCTACTACTGACGACGGGAATGGTGCGAAGGTTGCCTTGCGTAACGACAAAGTTACGGGCACCCTTTCGGTGGATCCCGTAACTACTACGACCTCCCTGCATACATCGGTACGATCCCCACAGCCGCCACTACCACAATTATCTACAGACAAAGCTCTCGGGGGTCCTTCGCGATCGTCTCTAGGTGCCGAGAAACGAGGAAATCAACCTCCACACGCCTTACATGGCGACGAGTCCATTTGCAAGACATAGCGTTGACCTATGGACTACGTGCTGGAGTTAGAATCTCGAGCAATCATTCTGTTGTGCTGAGTTGTTCGGGTTAGTGTATTGTTCCGCTGAGATTCAGAGATGGCTTTTTTGTATAACTTGGTTTTTTCACAGTCAATTACGAGTCACGTCATACTAGGAGGCATACGGCGTAGAGAGGTTAAATTTTGAATAGCAATGTTATACTTATTCCACAGTTTTCGGAAAGCGTGTCTTGAATGATGGCCATGACTTGGGACGCATACACGTAATTCCCCCTGGCGCTTTTATTGCTTTATCAGTGGAGTAACCTAGGCGCCTCGGTCCTCATCGCGGCCTCAACGAGCTCACCTTCGCGCCTCGCGCTTTCACCCAATCTCTACTCGTTTTTTCTTCACATACCATTAGATGTTCGCCATCTCGTAGTATCCGCCAGGGCTCTTTCTCCCCCTTATTGCTGTTGTAGATAGTTATGCGAGTTGAGGGTTGTCGACCCAAGGGGAAGTGTAGATAGTGATAGATAAGATAATGGGAAACACTGAAGTGCACGGTAGCACGGACGCGGCGGACGTAGACGGAATCGTTAGAGAGTTGTTCACTAATATATATTTTCCGAAACCAACCATAGACTATATACGTGTGCTTTGTAATCGAATAAGTATTATACCGTTCCAAGCCCAGCGAGGACGTAGTCCTTACACTGTATTGTAATACCCAAGGACAAGTTCCTTGCTGCCTTTTCGCCAACCTCCCATGCTGAGCACCGTTTTTCCTTCCCTTTTCTTTTCACCCAGAATCACACGGAACTCGTTCCCATGAAAGCTAACTTGAAAGCGCTAAGAAGTGACCCGAAAAGATCGTGTCCAAGTCTCTTGCTAAGTCCGCACAGTAGATCGGATGTCTCGGATGCCGTTAACAGGCAAATGTTGTGCACAGGAGACAGATTTATAAACCTGCATGTACCCCAGTCCACTGCACCGTCTCATAGCTATCGAATAGTGCTGATCTTGCATCTGTTTTCTTGCGCAACGTGACCATGCTAATCAATCTGGTCATGTGCCACTGGCGGTGATGACTGGAGCTGCCGTCATTGCCCCTTTCCGAGTCTCTTTCTTCTCGCACCAAAGCTATTCAAATTGTTTTCGTAGACAACTATCGTCGAACATGAACCTAGGTCAAGACTCTCCAAGCTTGTCGAGCTCCGAGTCATCGCGTCGTTCCTGCGCCGCCAACTTGAACGCACTCCCTGTAGAACTCCTCGCATACATCTTTACCTTCTGCACAGAGGTGTCTGACAATCCACGTCTCCAAAAACTCCGGTATCCTGCCTTGCTACATATCACCCATGTCTGTCGTCATTGGCACACAATCGCGCTTAGCCATGCTCCACTATGGACTTCCGTCACCGACGGATTATCATTATGTTGGATAAAGGCCTTCATGGAGCGCTCTCAAACAATGCTGATGGACTTCGACATCGAAATTACCTCTCCATTGTATGATCAGGTTTTTTTCATAAATCCCTGGGTCCACAATCACGAAAATATTATCGTACTTCTCTCAGAGTTCACGCGAGTCCGCTCCTTCCACCTTACAGGAAGTCGGCATACCATCCGCCCCATCCTCGATTCACTCTGCAGCTCGCTACCTGTTCATAGCCTTTCCTTAAACCTTCATGACGACCGGGAAAGGGACCGTTTCATCCTCCCTGATGGTCTGTTTGGGGGAAAGGCACCAATTCGCTACCTCCAGTTCACCGCGGGTTGCCAAATTGTCGCGCCACACTGGCTCCTCCACAGTGTCACCCATTTCACAAGCGCAGAGACAATCCCGCCCTTTGAACTTCTCGATGTCCTCCGTCAGATGTCCGCACTAACTCATTTCGAGCATCATCCCCTTGCTTTCTTATGGAGCAACTTAGACCTGGACAAACTGCACGCCTCGTCGGTTCATATGCCACAACTTACGAACTTGATAGTCCGCCCAGGCGATTGGCTCGATCCTTTTATGCTGCTGAATCAGTCGCTGTTATTACGCGCAGGTGCAAAGAGGCGACTGGAGCTAGACCTATATGAGTTTCTCAGCTGGGTCGATGATGAGGGTTGGACCGAATATCTTTCACTGCTTCTTAAAGCGGCGGATGGATTCCGGCACATCCATTTCTCAGGGGAACAGAGGGAAGGCTGGTTTCGCCTGTGGACTGGGAGCGCGGCCACAGCCTGGGAGGATGCCGAGTTCTGTCTCTTTGCAAAATGGAAGCAGCTTGGAGGAGCAAACACGAATAGACGTGAGTCGTTGTCCCACTTCGTCGCGCTAGGTGTGGCACAGGTACGCAAGCTGGTGATCGATTTACCCTCCCCCCATCCGGAGAAGTTCTGGTATAGAAAAAAAGACCTGTCGAGGTCATATTGGTGGGAGCTACTGGAGAAGCTTCCTGGAATCGAAGAGTTGGAGCTGCGTACCACCGTTGATCGTAAAGTAGCCCGCGCCTGGGAGGAAAGGAGGGCTTCTGCTGTGCTGCCGGCAGTGCAGAAAGTACGGATCGTGGCACCCAAGCTTGATCTACTATCGCCTCAGTACGCAATAATTGGGGACCTCCCCCACCGCCGGATAATACGACTCCCAAACTCTACCGAGGGCGATGTCACGCTGTTCCCGGAGGTGGTATGTGTGGAGAAGGAGATCGAGAACGTGTCGAGCGGGTTGCTGGCGTTGTTGCAAGGCTTAGCCGGGTGACCGGGGATGTCGGGGTGGTTGCTGCATACATGGCACGCTTGCCGCTATATAGTACAGTAGACGTCAGCGTGTCTTCAATTTTTGACTCATGTAACTTAAGTTACTGTCGACACGCGCTGATTAAATAATTTTCGACGAATGATTGCCATGGGACATGGGACTTGGTACACACTGTGAATGCCTGACAATGAGAAGGCACAAATTAGGCAGTGGGGTACAAGGTGGGGTACGTTGGTTGTCACGAGATCGAGGGTACAGTACTGACTTTGAAACTACGGATCCCTCCACGTGCACTATTATTAATAGGAAGCCACAAAATTGGCAAATCACCAATCATCTTCTGCACGCTTTCGGTTTATCCGGCATGTAAGGGTATGCCTGGTTCCCTAAAGTACTCGGGTGGCAGTGTATATCAACGAATGCAGTTGTTGGTCGGGGTAGACGGTAGATAGTGTTTGAGATTCAACGTTCGATACCACGACCCCCCCCAGCACGACAAACACCACCCCCTCTGGTCCGCTGCCACAGACATGGAGCGGGACGCCAATGGGAAGAAAACCAAGACGCCGAAGTTCACACGGCGCACTACATCCACGGCACTCCAGATCGCGACTGACCACGCGTTCACGGGGACTTACGCCCGGCGGTTCCGCCCTTCCGACCCGCCCGAAACCCACGGCTGCCCCTGCGGGGAGGCCACTCGCTCCGCGGAGCACGTCCTGCTCCACTGCCCGCGGTTCGTCCAACCTCGCATCTCCTTCGCCATCCTCAGCACGACGTGGAACCCCATCCACTCCCT
>JAKELK010000172.1:0-133748 GCA_021525775.1 Lactarius deliciosus
TTCACTTGCTAGATCTTACTCTGTTGCTGCTTCCAGCCACCCTTGATATCTCACCACAGTCCTCTTGTCACTGTGAGTATCATCCCTTCATGTGCGCTGTTCATCATTATCCCCAAACGGACATGGGTGGACCATAGAGTATATAAATCCTACTGTAGGAGCAAGTACATATACACATCTCTCTCCACCCCACCTTGAGCTTCCTCTGCTTCACTCTAAGCCTCGTCTAAGCTCTCTATACAGGTAAGGGTCTACCTTTACACTGCGTGTATTGCTGCGCAACACCAGGGATAGCCGACTGTTGGTCATGTACCCCACGGGGTGGCGCGTAGGCGTGTTTGACGTTCGCGCCGCGCCATAACGAGGCAGTCATGGTGTAGTGCCACCATTGGACCAGTCTGAGGTTCTTGCGGTGGGATGTTGTGCCCCCGTTACTCCCGTCGTTCGACGGCGACATCGTTCTCTGGACCACATGCCAAGCGCATATCTACTCGAGTTTACACATTTGTACTGCGTGATAGGCAACAAAAAATGAGAAAAAATTATCGAATAGTACCAATGTTGTGGTATCTAAGAACCAACAGGAAGATACATCTAACAGATTGCCGGCGGACGCGTTAAACAATATCATACCGGGAATGCGAAAGATGTGAAGAATGATCTCCGGTACGATCAGCCCGCTGTGATGGACCCGGGACAGCTGCGATGTCCGAGTCGGCTTCCGATGGTAGTGACAAGGATTGTGGTGGAAGATCTAGGGCAGTCACAGTGTTTACGTGAATTGCGCGATTCACCGTGGGGGGCCAACGTCCTTACCCTTACGCAAACCAGGCTTCGGGATGCCACCGTCCTCGGCAGCAGTAACACTCAGATCAGGTGCAGACGTCAGCCCTGGAGAAATGCTGGGGGTGGTAGCTATTATTGAGCGGTGAGATTCTGGGCAAGACAGTGAGAGATCGGATCGAGTCGTGGGTAAGTGTGAAGGTTGCGGCGGACCTGTGGGAGGTATATTTTCGAGAACTGGATCAGAAGCCGACAATGAGGGATTTGGTGGATCGGAAGACGTTAGGAGGCCTGGGTTGTGCTGGAGGGCAACGACTGTGGCTGTGGAGGCAGAGGAAAGAGGTGGGGTGGATGTCGAAGTATCGGGAGTGCAATGGAGTACTGTTAAAGCTGAGGTGACGACGTCTCGTATTTCTCCGGCGGTGGTCGGATCTGGTGATGTTACAAGAATGCGGCGCCCTGCTGTGGTTGTCTGGCGAATGGGGAGAAAACTGTCAAGCGGTGGCACCTCCGTGAGGCTTTCGACAACGTGAGGTGGGGCAGGAATGGACGGGGAATGTGCATAGGAACTAGCAAGGGGGGCAGGGGACAGCGCGGCGTTAGCGTGAAGGACGTTGTCGTGAATATGACCAGCGATGTTACAGACTGGATACGAGGACGGGTTGTACAGAGCGTCATCCTCATCACCAGTGGAGGCGGTGAATCGTGTTGGGGCAGAATCAGTGTCGTGATGTAGAGCGGCGTAGACGTTGCGAATCGGTCCCAGGTTATAGAGAGCCATTCGCGAATCATTGTGGTTCTGTGCACGGAGAACAATTTGATTCCAGATGGCGCAGAACGTGTGTTGCAATTCAGGTGACGTATCTTGTACGTTGAAATCAGAAGCTACTTTTAGAACCTTCGAGAAAGCATCCGACGGCCAGTACCATTCCCGGAGATGGCTAAATTGCTGGCGAGTAATGTGAATCAATATGGCAAGTGACAGGCTGTCACCATGCGCAGCGTACTCTCGGAGGACAGATTCCGGGACAGCCAGTTCATTGGTAGTGAGAATAAACCAAGGGTCGTTGCGCCGTCGCGACCTTGCGACAAGACTGGAGGCTATAGCTAGTGTCGCCAACTTAGTATCTTCATCTGCATTATCGCGCCAGCCCCTCACAATCGGCAATATTTCGGCGGCCAGCGAACCACTATCTTGGTCATTGAACAAAATTATGTCAACGGCGTCGAATGCCAACCTGGGATGGTGGGCTGGACTGATGGCCTTCGTGCATATCATGGCTCGCCGTTTTTTGACAGGTGCAGACAGCAAATCGGACGAGAAAGTACGCCTCAACAACCCGGTCAATGGTTGAAAAAGCTTCTCCTTTTGGTCGTCAGTGAGGTTGCGCAAAGGATCGTCGACCTCCTTGGAACTGCGGAAGCCAGGTAAGCCAGAATAGAAGCGCTCGAGTTCGTGATCTTCGTCCAAACAGTCGAACGTCCACATGAAGGCACGAGTGTCAATCTCTGGTCGGCGTTTCAGAGCAGTTTCCTCGGCAGTCTTCTGTACGCCCTGCAAGAGCAGTTTGTGATAGAGGTCCCTGTTCCGCCGAAAGAGATGGGTATGACGGAATCTAAGACTACGACGAAGAATGCTAATCGACAGATAGGACCACCGACGAACACGAAAGGCGATATATCGTATCCCAACAACAATCAGCCACACCGATGATGAAAGCGATGTATAATACGGGCTATCAAGACGAAAAATCGGCATCAATGTGATGCCTCCGTACAGAGCTGTGCAAATCCCGACCCATGACAACACCAACTTGAAAGCCGTCATATTGACCTTGCATAGGAACACAACCAGGCCGGCGAAGAACAGGAACAAGGAAATGTGGAGGAGCGCGGGAAGTGTTTCGACCGCCCATGGAAGGAGGAACTTGTCAACGCCTTCAGCAAAGAACGCACGGATACGTGCTCGCTTGTGTGGACTGTAACGCGACTGGGTGACCTTGAGATATCTTCGTGCCCACTGCTGCAGTAAAGTCGCGAGCAGAGCACAGGTAAGACTGATGACCAAGCTCAAGAACCAAAGTGAGTTTACCCAAACTGCGTAGTTTGGTGGAGAAAATTGGGGTGGGGAAGAAGGGAGGGAGCCCGAAATATTGGGGCCAGCAACAGTCTGATAGATATTCGCAAGGTAGAAATTGGAGGTATCCTGTGGATTCGGTCGAATGTCCTGGATTGACACCGAGATCAAAGATGCAACAGCAGCAGAGAATAGACCGGTCTATGGCCACTGAGTTGGTGTGAAGTACAAGATTTAGAGACAGAGACGCACAAATATGAGGATCCCGTCGGCATCCGCTTTCCAGTTCTCAGCCATCCTCTTGTCCTCTTCCGTCGCCATTTCCATATACATCGAGAATATGGGCCCGGAGCCATCGACGAAATTACCATGTGGTTCTTGATTCTGTGCCGACGGGGGTGGGTACCGATAGTCACCTATTTTGGTGTCAGTGAGGTGAGAACGGCAAGGATAGAGTGATGTGGGAGAGTGGTACCTTCACCAAATCCTGCGTTGGGTACGTTGCTGGCTTCGTGAGGTGCTCGGGACATTGTAGTGAAGAGTATGGTGTGAGTCGATTGCGAAGAGTACGATGCGGTGCGGTAGAACACGTGTGGAACGGCCAAGAGTGATGGCACTGCCGGTTCGATCGAACCGCAAGCGCCCGGCTCAACGGTTTGTCGAAAGTCGTTGCGAATTAGGCCTCGATTCTCAATGTGTGGTCGTTTGGTAGAAAAAAAGGCCTCTCCTTTGAGCAGACGTATTAAAAATTGACGAATATAATACAGTGTGGACGGCGGCATCAGCGGCCGGGACGTAGCGCTGAATTCGAACCGAATGGTTCGAATCAGTTATGCAGTTATAACCTTGGTTATAACTCTCAGTCCAGTGCATACGGTATCGAAAAAATTGAACGGTTCTCTGCTCTGCTATTTTCGAGCGGGTCATACCGGGAGGCTCTAAGGAAGCTCAAGAGTCAGGCGACGGGCTGCACATGTTGCAGGTCTCCCGCGCCGACATCGAGAGGTGGTCGGAGCGGTGGGAGATCACACCCTCAAGGAAGTTTTGTGGGAGCGCCTTGTGACGTCTTTTCCGAAGCGGGGCAGCTGTGCGTCCCTTCCCCTCTCCCCTTCAGCTCTCACCAGCTCCACTGAGGGCGGAGGCGGCCCGCCCCTCGTGACACCCCACTCTCCGTGCAGACCTGCGCCGTCATCTCGCTTTATCCGCATTGTAGGCGATTCAGCTTGCAGTATTCGACACGAATCGCCGAAAGGGGTGAGACTGTCATCCCTTCCCTTGTGCAGTGCAACCTTCGCACCGCCCTCCCCTTCAACAACAGCGCCCGGATCAGATTCAGAGGACAGCCTTGGACGAGATGCACAAGGAGAAGCGGAAGCCAGTAGCAACGAATGAGATTCTGGCGAAGAAGATGCGTGGTCAGATCCAGTCACGGGAGAGTTTAAAAACGTCTGCGGACCTGTAAGGGGTCTAGTCGAGACCCAAATGAGCGAAGGTAGCGGCGGAACGTCTAAATAATCCGAAGTGATGCTGCAAGAATAATATGTAGCAACGGCTCCAGGATCTATGGAAGGCCAGACGACGATTACGTGGCATCGCATTGCTCTGGCTCAATTGTGCTCTTGCATCATAGCCTCATCGTGCGGAAGCCGGAAATCCGTCCTATTGCTGCCACTCGATCCGACCTCTCCGCCTGCAGTCGCCTGCGAAGGCTTGCGTGTCCGCAGCACCTGTTGACGCTCGTTCGATGGGCTATTCAGCAGGCCAAGGCGTTTCTTCTCTGCCTTGGCGAAATCTTTCATCGTTCCAAAATCGAACGACTGCTGGCCGTGAATAGCGGAAGGTTGGTTGGTAATGTAGCAAGGCGCCGTCGAAATGGTGATCGGTGCTACTGAGAGAGCCAAGGAGGTGATGTTCATGAGTTTGGGTCAAGTGGTATGCGACGTCTAGGCCTAGTCGCAGGTCCTCCGGTGTAAGCGCTCGCCGGTAGGGGACGCACTACGCGCCTGCCGAGGAGCGCCACCACGTGCGATCACTAATTCCCGTTCCTCTTCAGGGCCGCGAAGGTGCTTTCCTTGTAGTGTCGATGCGTGTCAGGCTCAGGGTCGTTGTGTTCCCAGATCGCGAGTGGTAGGGCTTCAGGCGAGACAGAAACGAATCTCTGACGGGCACGCGATGGGTGCAAGGCCATGTCTACGTCGAGGGTACGCTGACGTTCAGGAGCATAGGGTCCATTGAGTTGAAAGGATGGGAAAGAGTTGGTTTAGTGGAACGCTAGACTCCTTAGTGACAGCTTCCCACTCTACCTATTTCGCCACGGTATTTGTACAACGTAATAGGGCAGTATATACAGACGATGAGAAAAGTATTGGATAATATCAGTATCGTGATATCGAGAACGAGAATATACCATGTTGTAAATGCACATCTAAGGGACGGAGGGACATAAAACGATATCATGCGGGTAATATGAAGGAAGCGGAGAATGGTATCCTGTACGCTCAGCATCTGGTTCTCGCAGTGAACGACCCGCAATGACTACGTCCGAGTCAGTTACCGATGGCAGTGATGAGGAGTGTGGTGGAAGATCTCGGGGGGGGGGGGGGCATGTTGTTTGCGTGAATTGCGCGAATCGCCGAGGGGTGGTCAGGATGTATGTCCCTCTCCTCGAGTGGAACCTTCGGGCTACTATCGTCCTCGGCAGCAGCATCCAAATCAAGTGCAGAAGTCAGCCCTGTCGAAACGCTGGGAACAGTAGGGACTATTGCCGAGCTATGACAGTCCGCGAAAGACGGCGAAGGGTCAGATCGAGTCAAGGGCGGGTGTGAAGACAGTGGCAAACCTGTAGGAAGTGTACAAGCTGAAGAAGGGTGGATCGGAGGATCGGAAGGTACCAGGGGGTCTGCGTTGGGCTGAGTAACGGCAGCGGTTGGGGAAGTTGAGGAAAGGGAGGGATGGATGTCGAAGTCGCGGAAGTAGGGTGGGGTAATATTATACCGGAGGCGACAGGAATGGAGTGGCTTTCGGTGGTCGTCTCATGAGAAATCCGGGTGCGGGAGTCGTCGAGCGGCAGCATGTCTGTGAGGCTTTCGACGACGTTAGGTGGGGCAGATACAGACGAGGAAGGCACATCGGGATTGGAAAGGGAAGTAGGGAGCGGCGGATCATTATTGTGCTAGATAGCGCGAGCTATGGTTGTGGAGGCAGAGTCGTCGTGAATATGGCGAACGACGTCGCACCGTGGATATGAGGTTGGGTCGTCCCAATCACGGGTGAAGGCGGAGAATTGTGTTATAGCAGAATCCGTACCTTCATGAAGAGTGATGTATACGTTCCGAATCGGTTTGAGGATACATCTTGCCAGCTCCTGATCGTTTTCATGCAGCGCTTTGAGAACGATTTGATACCAGAGTACACAGAACTCGTGCCGCAGATTGTCATTGGAGCTGCGGATGCCGATTAAGCCAGAAAAGAAGCGCTCCAGTTCGTGATCTTCGTCCAAACAGTCGAACGTCCACATGAAGGCGCGAGTTTCGATCTCTGATCGGGGTGTCAGCGCAGTTTCCTCGGCTGCCTTCTGCATGCCCTGCGAGAGTAATTCGTGGTAACGGCCCCCGAATTTCAAAAAGACCAGACGACGATTGAGAACCGCCAAAACAACCCACCAACGAACGTAATGGACGACATATCGTATCCCATAAACAATGAACCACACGGAAGATGAAAGTGATGTATAGTATGGGCTGTCATGACGAAAGATTGGCATCAATGTGACGCATCCGTACAGGGCCGTGCAAACGCCAACCCATAACAGCACCAACTTGAAAACCGTAATATCGACATTGTAAAGGAACACGACCAGGCCGGCGAAGAACAGGGACAGTGAAACGTGGAGAAGCGCGGGCAATGTTTCAACTACCCATGGGAGGACAACACCTTCGGCAAAGAACGCACGTATCCGTGCTCGCTTGTGTGGACTGTAACGCGACTGGGTGACCTTAAGATATCTTCGCGCCCATTGTTGCAGCAACGTCGCGAGCAGAGCACAGGGAAGACTGATCACCAAGCTCAAGAACCAAAGCGAATTGACCCAGACCGCATATGTCGGTGGAGAGAAGGGGGGTGGGGAAGGGAGGAGGAGAATAGTTGATTGATTTGGATTAGAGACGGTCTGATAGATGTTTGCGAGGTAGAAGTTGGAGGTATCCTGTGGGTTCGGTCGAATGTCCTGAATCGATACCGAGATCAATGATGCAACAGCAGCAGAGAATAAACCGGTCTATGACAGTTGAGTCGGTGTGAACCACCAGATAAAGACAGTGGCGCACAAATATGAGGATTCCGTCTGCATCCGCTTTCCAGTTCTCAGCCATCTTCTTGTCCTCTTCCGTCGTCATCTCCATGTACATCGAGAATATAGGCCCAGAGCCATCGACAAAGTTGGACAACACCTGTGGTACTTGAGTTCGCGCTGGCTGAGGTGCATAGTCACCTATTTTTTCGGGGCAGGTGAGAACGGCAGGGGAGAGCAATGTAGGAGTGAAGTATTTGTACCTATTCCCGCATTGGATGCATCGACAGTCTCAGGATAAGCTTGGGCCCGGGACATTGGAGTTTATAGCGTGCCAGTGGGTTTTACAAGTATAGTGGTGCTGCGCCGCCGCTTACATCACCCTCGACTGGCTCTGTCAGTGAGGTGCTACAGTAAACTGCTAACTTATGATTACAAAATGGCGTGAATTCCCTCCAGTTGGTGTTCGGCACTCGGCCACAGGCGGGCGTGGTTAGCTAGGTGTGTCCGGACCGGAGTTTGCCACCGCTGCCGGCGCTGCCATTGGTTGTCCGTTGGTGCTACCGCTGCCAGCCACATAGAGGGCCATGAGCGCACGCACGTCCATGTAACTAATTCGCTAATCTACATCACATTCTGGCAGAGGCTGTCTGGTGGGGGACCGCGGGCCAGTGGTGCGCACGAATGGGGGCAGGAGTGACAATCTCGGAGCTGCAGGATATTTACGGATCCTGCAGCGTCCCTCGCAAAGGCGATAGGAGAGGTAGGGTGCAACTCTGTGGGGTGCAGCGTCAACATGGGCCAGCTGCATTACACGGGGAAACCGTAGGGGGCCCTTCCGGGGCCGGCGCCCCTGGCAGCGGATGAAGGAACGGGCACCTGGGTCCGCAGCACATGTATCTCCCAGCTCGCTCGACATGGCTGCGTGCTTCTCTAACTCCGCCGTGAGCGCTTGAGCAGGCGCTCAGATCAGATCACTGCGCGCCATGCGTCTCTCTTCTTACGGTGCCGCAGTAGAGCATGGGTGATCATGCCCAAGACCGACTTCAAGTTGCGTTAGACGGGGATGTTGAAGCGCTTCCCTCGCGCGCGCAGCCATCCGCGACGGCGCGCCATCTGATCTTTCGCCTGCATGGCGGGCTGCGTACGTTCATCAAGAGCTTTCGTTCTCCATCCCGTCCATAATTTCATCCAGCGCTCCTGCCAAAGCGGGTGTTCGCTCTGCGGCCCACCTTTCCTCCTCGGTCCCCGACTCATCGGTCGTCGCTTCCGCCTCTGTCCTCTACCCACCAAACCTTCTCCTTTCTTTCCCCCTGAAGAATGATTCATACAAATTGTGGTCTGCGGCAGAAGTGAGCGCGGCTGGCACACTGGCACAACAAGATAAATGACTGGGGTTCCAGGATTGCATGATGTAGATAGTTATGCGAGTATAGGTTGTCGACCCAAGGGGAAGTGTAGATAGAGTGATAGATAAGATAATGGGAAACACTGAAGTGCACGGTAGCACGGACGCGGCGGACGTAGACGGAATCGTTCAAACATAAGTGAGTTGTAAACTGAGTAAACTCTATTTCCGAAACCAACATAGACTATATACGTGTGCTTTGTAATCGAATAAGTAATATACCGTTCTAAGACCAGCAAGGACGTAGTCCTTATAATGAAACGTTCTTAAATATATCGTAAAGACTGCATACACACCACACGTGAAATAATAAGATGGGGACACCTGCATTCCGTTGGATATGAAAAGATAAACTTCGTTCTCAACAGAGCGGAAACAGGGGATTGCCCCTGATCAATAGGAATAGTCCTACTGATTGTCAAGAACTGTACTAGAAAATGATGGAGATGAGAAGTCTGGTACATCGGAACTACTTGAAAGGGAGGCAGGGACAGGTGCGACGTTATCCTGCAGGATAGCACGAGTAATGACAAGGGAGCAGAGGTGTCACGGACGAGGCCTATGAGGTGTTGAGTCTGGATAATGGTGGTCAAGACATATCATGGCCATGGCCGTTGCACATCGGATACGAGGACGGCTGAAACAGAGCGTCATCCAGATTACCCGTGGAGGCGGAGAATCGTGTAGGGGCAGAATTGGTATCTTGATGTAACGCAATGTAAACGTTGCGAATTCGTCCCAAGATTTGGAACGCTATCCGTCGATCGTTGTCATTCTGCACTTTGAGAACGATTTGATTCCAAAGAACACAGAACTCGTGCCGTAGTTCTGGTGACGTATCTTGTACATTGAATTTGGAGGCTGCTTCTAGAATGTGCGAGAACCTGTCTTCTGACCATTTCCGAGAATGGTTAAATTCCTGGCGAGTGATGTGAATCAAGATGGCAAGGGACAGGCTGTCACCGTTTGCGGCATAGCCTCGAAGGACAGTATCCGGAACATCCAGTTCGCTGGAGGCAAGAATAAACCAGGAGTCATCGCGCCGTGGTGCCCTCGCTAGAATATTATAGACCACAGCATTTTCCAGTAATGCAATGTCTTTGTCTCCACCACCGCCCCGGCCTCTCACAATACGGCCAAATTCGGCGGTTTGCAATCCTTTATATCGGTCTGGGAATTCGAGTATATGACGATACGCATCAGGAAATTCGGCTGGATCAAGGGCCTTCGCACAGATAGTGGCTCTCCGGCTTTTGACAGACTCGGGAAGTAGATCGGATGAGAACGTGCGGTCAAGAAACCCTATCAGTGTTTCGGAAAGCTTCTCCTTGGCCTCTTCGGTGAGACTGGGCAGAGGATCGTCGACCATTTTTGAACTGCGGAAGCCGGGTAAGCCGGAAACGAACTGCTCCAGTTCGTGATCTTCGTCCAAACGGTCGAACGTCCACAGAAATGCGCGAGTATCGACCTCCGATGGCGCATTCAGAGCGGTGTCCTCGGCTGTCTTCTGCATGCCCTGAATGAGTAATTTGCGAGAACGTCTCTCCAAGGTCAGAAAGCGACGGTAGGCCTCATGACCGAAGCAACTCAAATAAGTGAGCCCCCGAAGAGCCCGAAATGTGAAACATGACATTCCAGTGACGATGTGCCACGCCGGCAGAGAGAGTGGGGTGTAGTATGGGCTGTTGTGACGAAAAATCGGCATGAAGGTGATGGATCCGTACAGAGCCGTGCAAATGCCGACCCATGACAGTACCAACTTGAAAATTGTGAGATTAATGTTCCGTAGGAAAATGACCAGGCCGGTAAAGAAAAGGAACAGGGAAATGTGGAGAAGCGTGGGCAACGCTTCAACTGCCCAAGGAAGGAGAAACTTGTCAACGCCTTCAGCAAAGAATGCGCGGATCCGTGCTCGCTTGTGAGGACTGTAGCGTGACTGATTGGCCTTGAGGTATCTTCGCGCCCACTGTTGTAGCAATGTCGCAAGAAGAGCGCAAGAAATACTGATGACCAAGCTCAAGAACCAAAGCGAATTCACCCAGATGGCATACGTCGGTGGAGAGAAGGGGGGTGGGGAGGAAGGGAGGGGGATATTGGATTGATTCGGGTTGGAAATTGACTGATAGATGTTTGCGAGGTAGAAGTTAGATGCGTCTTGTGGGTTTGGTCGAATATCCTGAATCGACACCGAGATCAACGATGCAACGGCAGCAGAGAATAAACCGGTCTATGATCATTAAGCCGAAGTCAAACACGGCATTGCAGTAGATGATGGAGACGCACAAATATAAGAATCCCATCAGCGTCCGCCTTCCATCCTTCGGTCATCTTCTTGTCTTCTTCCGAAGCCATTTCTAAATACATTGAAAAAATAGGCCCGGAGCCATCGACAAAGTTAGATACGCCCAGGGATGCCTGATTCTGCGCCGACTGAGGTGGGTACTGCCACTGGTAGTCGCCTGTGGGAGCGTCAGTGACGGGTGAGAACGGCGAGGACAGAAGCAAAGTACGTGTTCCGGGGCCTATTCCCGCCTCCATTACGTTGACATCTTGGCGACGAGCTCCGGACATTGAAGCTTATGGTGTGCTAGTCGGTCGTTGAGAGTGCTTTCACCTTGCTCCCACGCTTACATATATGTGTTGTCCGGGAAGCGGTGGCCGCCGTGTACCTTGTGTCAGTTCGATATTGGGGTCATCTCTGACTTTGCCGCATCGCTATCGTTTGCGCTACACACTTATTCACTACCTTCTGTCAAATCCCTCAAGCTCTGACCGCCGTTCCTACCCAGTGGAGAAGGGGTGGGACGAAAATGTGGGACGGCGATATGAGGTACAAAGATAATGGACAGGTCAATGTATATCTCTCAATAGGTAATGGCCAATTTATCTGAGTCTTTTCAATCCAACCCTTCCAGCCTTTTCATTCCGTGTTGAAGGTGGAGAAGAGAGGAAGTGAACACGAGCGCCGAAAGTCGAAAGGAATGATGAAACGGCCACTGGCTTGATGCTTGGTGCCTTGGCCTCATGAGTTTCGCGAGTGTCAATGGGTGGATTGCCACGGCAGAGACGAACGTGTGCGCAAGCACGCGAAGCATGGGAACCAAATATGAAATCGAGCAACTTCACCTGGGTTTTGTTTTTTTGCGTTGGTGGAATCATGGGGGGTCGAGTCATGCGCCAGGTACTTCGACGGTCAAGGAAGTGCCGATGCTCCAAGTATGTCGAAGGGGAGCTGAGATCGAATTGGAATGTGCGGCACGTATCGGGGATGCGGATTACGGTGATGTCTTCTGGAGAGGGTGAAAGTGAGAGATATAGCCAGGAGGTAAAGAGGGTAAGAGGTAAAAGACAATGGCGACGATGGGGATGATCATAGGTGAATAGTGCTGAGAGCAACATGCATCTGGGAACAAGAAGACACGACTCAGACGCAGTAGTGCATACAGAAAAACGGTATCAGACCAAATAGGTTTCAAACGAATGTATAAAGTCCCCTTTGACCAATCAAAAAACCACCCATTTCCCACATTCTGCGTTGCATAGGGTAGATGAACGCGAGTAAGTTACAGAGAGACGAAGATATGAGTGTGTGCTTGACCTGGACTTAACCCTAACCCATATACGAGTCAAGACGTCGAGATCTGTCAGATCTTGGTGATACGTTTGCTTATCGCAAAGTTTGTTGACTCTTGCGAGTTCATTATTGTGAAATGGGCTTCATTTCGTGTATTGTATGCCTTCGTATGTCACGTTGAATTGTGTGGTAAATAGGAAGAAAGGAAATGCGAAATGCGAAACCCGTAGTGTACTTCTTGTGGACTTTTTTTGTCTTTGTGTACTAGTACTGTAGTGCGCGCACTCACCATAACCCTACCGCCCTTCTTTCAGTGCGATGCACCAGCACAATTGAATGTTTCTCGTCTGCCAGTGGTCGTTATTTCCAAGCGGGTCGATCACCTGGTGTCTCCATTTGCAATGCAGGGTAGCCGTATGTCCTCCGCCTCTCCTCTCCACTTCACCTGCTGACGCACCCTGCTCTACATGCAGAGATAGGACCTACACCTCACATCGCAGGCGACGCAGCCGGCAATATTCGACGCGATAGCCACGGTCCTTGTCCTATTCAACCATCTTCGACGTTGACCCTCTCTTCTAGCACAGTGCGGTCCTCGCTGTGCAAGCACACCGCTCTTCGCGCTTCTCCCGATATTCCTAAGTGGCGGGCTTGACGACCTGCGCATTTGGAAGTGCATACGTGCAGATACCCATGGTACGTGTCCGCGACCAAGTCGGTCCGCAGGAACCAGCGCTGCTAGTCAAGCACATCGTGAGGTGGCACGTAGGCCCCGTTACTATCGCTAGGTGCCGGAACGAGGGAGTCACGTCTGGGTTGCCTGCGTTACTTTCAAATGCGCACAACTTCGGCGCAAGGATGTGTTCTCTATGTCGACGACAGCAACATTCTCTCAACCACATGCCACGTACGAGTTTATACATATTTCGCATTTGTACCGCGTAATAGATGGTATATACACAAAATGAAAACATTATATCGACTAGCATCAATATACTGTAGTACCCAACAGAAATATATGCCATCTTGCATATGCACGTCTACTAAGAGATCGACGGACGCGTCAACCGATGTCATACTGGCAATGCGAAAGATGTGGGGAATGATTTCCTGTACTCTCAGCTCGCTGTGATGGACCCTCGATGGCTGCCTTATCCGAGTCGGCCAGTGACAAGGATTGTAGAGGGAGATCTAGGGTAGTCATAGGGTTTGTGTGTATTGCGCAATCCACAGAGCCTGAGGGAGTGCCATCGTCCTTATTCATGCGGGTACCACCGTCCTCGGCGACAGTACTCAGATCAAATGCAAAGGTCGGCTCCAGAGAAGTGCTGGGGGCAGTAGTCACTATTATAGAGCGATGACGTCCTGGGAGAGATGGTGAGAGCCTGGGGTCGGATCGAATTGTGGGGCGAGTGCGAAAGTAGCGGTGGGTCTGCAGGGCGTATACTGTCGAGAACTGGGTCAGAAGAGGCCGAAGATGGGAGATTCGGCGGATCGAAAGGCGTCAGGGGATCTGTGTAGTGCTGGAGGGAAACTGCAGCCGGAGAGGTAGAGGAAAGAGGAGGGTGGATGTTGAAATAACTGGAATGCGGAGCTCTTCTATGGTTGTCTAATGAACCGGAGGGGATCATCGAGAGGTGGCACCTCCGTGATACTTTCGACAACATGAGGTAGGGTATGCGCGTCAGGACTGGGAAAGGAGGCAGGGGGAAGCGCAGTATTATTATGCGGAATAGTGCTGTGAATATGACCAGCGACGTTGCAGACCGGGTACGATGATGGCTCGATCAGAATCGGGTCATCAGCGGCAGTGGAGGCGGAGAATCGCGTAGCGGCAGAATCGGTGTCTCGGTGTAGAGCGGTGTAGACGTTGCGAATCGGACCCAAGATAGAGGAGGCCATCTGCCTATCGTTTTCATTCTGCGCACGGAGAACGATTTGATTCCAAAGAGCACAGAACGCGTGCTGCAATTCAGGTGACGACGTATCTTGTACATTGAAATCGGAAGTTACTTCTAGAACCCCTGAGAACGCAATCCACGGCCAGTACTCTTCCTTGAAATGGCTAAACTGCTGGCGAGTAATGTGGATCAATATAGCAAGTGACAGGTTGTCACCGACGTGCGCAGCGTACTCCCGGAGGACAGATTCTGGGATACCCATTTCATTGGAGCCGAGAATAAACCAAGGATCGTCGAGCCGCCGCGCCCTTGCGACGATACTAGAGGTTGTGGCTTGTGTCACCCACCTAGTAGCTTCATGCGTGTCACTGCGCCAGCCCCTCACAATACTCTCACAATCTGCAAAATATCGGCGGCCAGCGGACCGCTATCTTGGTCGTTGGACAAAATCATGTCAAGAGTATTAAATGCCATGATGGGATAGTATGCTGGGTCGATGGCCTTCGCGCATATAATGGCTCGCCGTTTTTTGACAGGCGCAGACAGTAAATCGGACGAGAAAGTGCGGTCCAGCAACCCGGTCAGTGGTTTGAAAATTTTCAACTTTTGCCAGTTGGTGAGTCTGGGAAGAGGGTCGTCGACCACCTTGGAGCTGCGGAAGCCGGGTAAGCCGGAATAGAAGCGCTCTAGTTCATGATCTTCGTCCAAAGAGTCGAACGTCCACATCAGGGCGCGAACGTCGATCTCTGATCGGGAATTAAGAGCAATTTCCTCGGCTGTCTTCTGGATTCCCTGCACCAGCAAGTCGTACCAGTGGTCCCTGAGTCTCCAAAAGACCGGACGACGATAGCTAACCGACAAAACGAACCCCCAACGAACTTGAGAGACGACATATCTTATCCCAAAAACAATGAACCACACCAAAGATGAAAGCGATGTATAGTATGGGCTGTCTTGACGAAAGATGGGCATGAACGTGATGCATCCGTATAGGGCCGTGCAAACGCCGACCCACGACAACACCAACTTGAAAATTGTAATATTGACGTTGCAAAGAAACACGACTAGGCCGGCAAAGAACAGAAACAGGGAAACGTGGAGTAGTGTGGGCAATGTTTCAACAACCCATGGGAGGAGAAACTTGTCAACACCTTCGGCAAAGAACGCACGAATTCGTGCTCGCTTGTGTGGACTGTAACGCGACTGAGTGACCTTGAGATATCTTCGTGCCCATTGCTGCAGCAACGTCGCGAGCAGAGCACAGGTAAGACTGATCACCAAGCTCAGGAACCAAAGTGAATTGACCCAGACGGCATACACTGGTGGAGAGAATGGGGGTGGGGAAGAAGGGAGAGGAATATTTGATTGATTTGGGTTAGAAATTGTCTGATAGATGTTTGCGAGGTAGAAGTTGGAGGTATCCTGCGGGTTCGGTCGAATGTCCTGGACCGACACCGATATCAATGACGCGACAGCAGCAGAGAATAAACCAGTCTATGATCATCAAGTTGGTGTCGAGCATGACGTTACATTATGGGGACGCACAAATATAAGGATCCCATCAGCGTCTGCTTTCCATCCTTCGGTCATCCTTTTGTCTTCTTCCGAAGCCATTTCTAAATACATTGAGAAAATAGGCCCGGAACCGTCGACAAAGTTCGACACGCCGTGCGGTACTTGATTTTGGGTGGATTGCGGCGGGTACTGGTAGTCACCTGCGGGGGCGTCAGTGTCGGGGACCAAGCCAAGTGGGGGTGAGGTACCTGATCCCAGGCCTATACCTGCCTCCATTACGTTGACATCGTGGGGAGGAGCTCGGGACATGGAAGATTATCGTACTGGTCTTGGTTGTAGTTGGTCGATGAGAATGCTTCCACGCTTACGTATGCTGTCTCGCTCTCGGCGCCGTTTTGTGCTACACGTCGCATTCTTTCAGCTTCATAATTTATAACCGCCCTTCTTACCCAGTGAAGGAAGAGAGAAATTGGAAAGTGCGGGACGAGAACGCGAGGGCACAAATTCCCTCTGCACAGACACTGGTACCTTTAAATAGTTATCGAATATTGACCATTCGATCCGAATCCTTCAGATATAGCTCTACAGTTCTGTGTTGAATGTGGAGAACAAAAAACGAGGAAGAATGATTGTATCCTGATTTCAATCCCTTCGACCCTCATAAAAATTCCACTCCGGCGTTATGAGACGCTCAACGCTGCTCTCACCAGCAACCAGTGGCCACCGCCTGCATCTCCAACATGTTTACGGTATTATCAATGCCTCTCCGTAACCATCTCTACCATCTACCCAACCGTGAGCCAGGTGTGTCCGGACCTGAGTTTCATTCGGCGGGCGGGTACCCTAGGCAGCCTTGGCCCGAATGCGGTGTCGATGGGCGAATTGGCGACATGGATGTGCATGCGCTCAAGAGCCTCTATGTCGCCTTGGGGGTTTGCAGGATACACATGGATCCTGCGGCGTCCCTCGCAACGGCGATGGGAGCCACAGCTCTGTGGGGCACTGCGTCACCACGGGCCCACTCTTTGCACGGGGAAACCGTAGGGGACCCTTCCGCTGCGGGGCCCTAGCAGCGGATGAAGAAGCGGGCACCTGTGTCCTGTAACTCATACTACTCTCTCGCAACGTCCTTCTCTTGAAGTTCTCCCCCCATTCTGGAATGCTCGCATCGATTCCGCTGCTCAAGAGATCCAAGCAACTGGTTTTCGCAGACACTTTGGAACTGAGAAGATACCTAGGTGTACGCAGAGGCTTTTGTATCACTGCCAGGTACGCCCATCAACCCGCAATGGGTCAGGGGGAAGGGGTTGGGGGCCCGTCACTCACGTTTCCACCCGCTACATGGGTTTACACGCATTTCTCCGGTATTCGATTCGTATAACGTAATAGGACGATATACACAGAAGATGAGGAACGGTATTAGTGATGTGACATCGAGAATTCAATAAGAATATATATCCTATCGCGTACGTACAACTATTAGAGGATTAAGGGATGCATTAAACGATATCATACTGGCCATGTGAAGGGTGTGTGAAGGGTGCGGAGGATGATCTCCTGTATGCTCGGCACCAAGAGAGCATCATGACGGACCTGTAATGGCTACGTCAGTAACTAAGGACAGTGACGGCGACTATGATGGAAGATCCGGGGAAGCCATATTTCTCGAACCGCCGAAGTGGGGTCAAGAGCGCCCCTTTCCTCAGCCCCAGTGGGAAGTCCGTCGATTACATCAATTAATTCGGATTATAGTAGATTAAATCTGATTATCGATGATTACCTACGAATCACTTAGAATACAATACATGTTAATCGACACACAATCGAGGGACGTGGCACATTTCCGTACTATGAGTTCGCAAATGCTTGCGTGAATAACAGTACGAGTCTGCATCCCATTCAACCCACTCGGCTTGCACACTGTAACGTCAACATCCCCCATGCCGCCTAAGACCAAGCCTAAGACCAGTCGCAGGTCGGTCGTTCGCCGTAAGCTGCATGCAAAACTGGAGGCACACCTGCGCATCAACGGTACTGGGGCGGGTAATGCACCTTCCATGCCCTCAGCGCATCCGCCTCTGCCAAATAGGTCTGTGTCTCCGCGCACTCAGGTGGACCCAACGAACGCAACGTCTTCTGTGTCTGTACCGGAACATAGTCCTCCTGTCGACAATGATGTCCAGCTGGATTCTTCCCCTCCATCTCCCGAGCCTTACCAACACAAGGAAATGGATACTGGCGGCCCTAGTACACATAACTCTGCGATATCTCAGGCTGCTTTGAGTGCTCCTGGGGACACTGCGCCCCGGGAAAGGATACAACCTGATCCTTTGGATCGCTCGGAGGATGGCCATGACGCTCCCATCCATCTTCCTGCCCTGCAGACGACGGAGCAGTTTATTAACATGCTACGCGTAGCGGTTCTCGAAGACAGTGGGATGTGCCCTGAGGACATCGGAAGTCTACGCAACCCTGGCAAAGAGCCAGAACTGGCTGATCCTTCACCGTTGCTGCGTTCTATCCGACACTTTGTTAACAATGCCAGTGCATCGCGCGACCACTATGACACTACCCGGGAGATTGAGCTCCTCAACAACCCCGAAAGTGAATTCCTGAGCTTCGATCAGGTGAAGCGACGCATTCGTTGGCTCTCAGGCGTTGTACCTATAGAGCATGACATGTGTGTGCGGTCTTGTGTAGCATACACTGGCCCCTATGGCGAACTGGAGTCCTGCCCGCGTTGTAGCAGTCCTCGCTACATCCCTGGAACTACTAAGGCCCAGAAACGGTTCTCGACTATCCCTATTGGCCCCGTTATACAGGCACTTTATGGTTCTCGCGAAATGGCCGAGCGGATGCACTATCTTGAGACAAAGTTGGCTGAGAACCTCCGGACAGCGAGGGCAAACGGTGGAAAACTAACTGTGTACGATGACACGCCTTGTGGCCGGGAACTCCTCGATGCCTGGAGCGAAGGTCGTTTCAAGGCATCAGATATCGCCCTGCAACTTTCCATTGACGGCGCCCAGCTACGCCCCGACCAACCATCCGAAGCCTGGGTCTTTATCTGGGTCTTTCACAATCTCCCTCCGGACATGCGCTACAAGAAAGCATTCGTCATCCCCAGTGCCATTGTCCCGGGTCCTTATAAACCAGCGGACATGGACTCTTTCCTATTCCCTTCGTTCTATCATGTAGCCGCACTGCAACGCGAGGGTCTCAGAATATACGACGCGTTCTTGAACCGGCTGACCACTTGCTCGCGTCCTCTGGTCGTATTTGGAACTGCTGACAGCCCTGGTAGCGCTTCGATGTCGGGTATGGTCGGGCACAGTGGCCGATATGGTTGTCGCTTGTACTGCGACATGCCTGGGCGGCGCCGCACTGGTGATTCGCACTATTACCCCGCGATGAACGCTCCTCTCGATTACGAAGTCCCTGGGTGCTGCCATCCTGACGTCACCGATGCCGACCTCGACGTGTATCGTAATAATCTTCCTCACAAGTATTCGAGGAACTTGAGCTACCTACTTGGGGCGGACACTCTGGCCGAGTACAGGACTCGCCGGCTCGAGGTTGGGCTCTGCAAGCAGACGCTATTCAGCGGTCTTCCTTGTCAGCCCATCTCGGTGCCCAGCGTTTTTACTATGGACATCATGCATCTTACAGTACTCAACGAACCAGATTTATTCTTGAAGCTCTTCACCGGCAAACTGGATGTAGGCGATGGCGATGATAGGGATACTTGGGACTGGGCAGTGTTCTACAAGAATACCCCATTGTGGAACGCGCATGGGGATACTGTGGCGCAGACAGTCCCGTACATCCCTTCGTCGTTCGGGCGTGCTCCGCGTGATCCCTCCAAGAAGATCAATTCAGGCTACAAGGCTTGGGAATATCAACAATACTTCTATGGTCTAGGCCCGACTCTGTTTCGGCATCTTTTGCCTCGGAAATACTGGCTTAACTATTGTAAACTCGTCTCGGGTGTCCGCATCCTCCAGCGCCACAGCATCACGTTCGAAGACGTTCTGAAGGGCCATCGTCTATTGATGGCTTTCGTGGAGGAATTCGAAGATCTTTATTACCAGCGCGCGGAGGCGCGGATTCATTTCGTCCGTCATAGTATCCACATGCTCACGCACATCGCTCCCGAGACTCTTCGCGCGGGCCCCCTTGCTTGCTATGCTCAATGGACACTTGAAACAGCTATTGGGAACTTGGGTCGCGAGATCAGACAAGATCGAGACCTGTACGCCAATCTCACGCAGCGGGCTATTCTACGCGCTCAGGTCAACTCACTTCAAGCTCGCTTTCCTGGGGTTCGGCTTGAGATTCGTGGGCAGCGCGGTACATCGCTCCCAAGAGGTGCGCGTGAGTTCGAGGGGTGCGGGGGATATGCCTTGCTCCCTCGTTGCGAGCAATACCCCACCCCACTTTCAGAAGACGAACTCGTGGCCCTGATGACATATTGGCGCCAGCAAGGGTGGCCCAATCGAGATTCGTGGTCAAAGACCATCTGTCGATGGGCTAAACTACGTCTCCCGAACGGGCAAATGGCGCGCTCCGTCTGGCAGGAGTCGCGTATACTATCAAACGTTCGGCGTGCTTCGTGTGTTGAGGTGAGCAATGCTCTTATTCCTTGCCCTTTCGTACTGAGAATAATTGTGTAGATCGAATATAATTCTACCATGCGTATAGCGAACGTAGAATTCTATTTCTACATGCGGTTCGGAGAATCTCGTCACCCCTTGGCAATGGTGACGCTGTTCTCCTTGCCCGACAAGGGCATCTTCCGCGATTCCAGCGAAACGGTTTATCTCTGTGAACCAACTCAAATTCGCGTTGTCGTTCCTATCACCGCAATCCGCACCGTTGTCTCAATGTTCCCTGAATACAAAGTCGACAACGACGGTGTGGAGGACACAGGGAAGTTCTCTCTCATGCGGCATGCATACTTAGAAGTCACGAAATATCCCGCAGAGGAGGACGAGGATGAGGAGTCGTTGGAGGACGGTTGATGCATTACATTACACGCTGTTGTCTTACATCGTTGCTGACATCGGCAGGTGTTGTTTAACTCATATAATGTGTGCTCGTGTTTGCGTCGACAACGGTTCTTACTAAGGCAAACGTCTGAGTTAAGGTGGACATTCACATTCACGGATAGAAATACGACGTTATATACTGTACACGCAGTATAGGATGAGTTTGGTGGCCAGGTCAGACACATAGTAACGGAAAGATGGATGATGGGGGAGGGGGAGGGACAAACGAAACACGAGCGCAGGTACGGGGTAGTAAACAGGGACGTGTGGAGTAGAGACAGACGACACGTGCGAATGTGAGGGAAGGGGTCCAAGATTGCTAATGTGAAGTTATGAGTATACGACGTAGGCGAAGAACAAATACGACGTACTAGAATATCCACCTCTGGAGAGCCATCGGGTTGATTGGGTACCTTGGGTAAGCGACGAAGATCAAAAGAATGGGAGGGGGGAGATACCAGTGAAATATGAGCGCAGGTCTGGGTGACAAATGGTGACGAGTGGTAGAGACAGACGACACGGAGTAGAGATGGGCGACGTGTGTGAATATGGGGAACGGGGACCAAGCGTCTGGGTAACGTGAAATTATGAGCATACGACGTTAGGTAAGGACAACATACGACGCACCATGTTGTCCTCTTCTGTGCCCAACAAGTGCAAAGCGACTCGGTGCGGCTCAGTGTGCCCGGTATCTTGCAGGCGGTAAGGAAGAGTCATGCCGTTGACTGAGTGAGAGGAGAGCGGCGAGAGAGAATCTCTGCAGACTGAGGGGGATACGTTGTGATCAACACGGAGATGGCCGATGCGACGAGAGGCCGGGTTTGGTTAAAGCCTCGAGGCGTTGCCGTAGAAGGGCGTCGGAACACGGTCAGGATCCGAGGCCAAGGCATAGAGTGTGGTGGAAACCAAGGTGTGTGTCGGCAAGAGAGAACGACAAGGAACGTGCGGTAGAGTTGGATTAGAGTGGGTGTATGTATACAATACGGGAACGAAGACACAAGGCGATCCCAAGGGAAGCGGGCCGGGGCCCAAAAAGAAGCAGTAAGATGATTGGCTGAAATGACAGTACCAGTCAAGCTGCCAAAAAAGGCAAGATGGATGATCGAATCGAATGTATTCGAATTGATTCGAAATATAGTAGTACAGCTCGGACGCAAGGTACAATACGACTTGTTACGCTGGCACACAGTAGCAGTAATAATTATTATATCACCCTCTTCCTTTTGCTATTTATGGCGTCGTGGTCAGTTTCTCCGGCATCCTGTTCGACTTCTTTGCGTTTGGTGCAAGCTCTGTTGAGCGTGCTGGTGTCAACTTCGGTGAGCGTGGTGTCGGCTTCCGCGGGGTCGCCGTCTGTCTGGACGCTTTTATCGAAGAGGCGTCGCTGTGGGGGGTAGGTCGAGTGAAAAAGAAGAAATCGGAAGTAACTAACGTCCTTGGGAAACGTCGTTGGACGCCGATTGGGCCTATCAGAGTGATACCTGAGAACATGTCCCCAGGCCGAAATCCTGTAAGGACGCGGGGAGGTAGGCTGACTCAGGAAGTCGTACTCGCAGTACGATAGTGGCTCGGCGCCGAGTTCGACCCTTGAGAATATGAGGGTCAACGAGAGAGACAAGATGGGAATAGACTCACCGCTCGCGCAACAATTGGTTACGCTCCCAGAGGAGTTCGGACACAGCAAGATTGCGCGCACGCAGAAGATCTCGCAACGTTGCCTCGTGTATGTTTTCGATGGCAAGGGCCTCCACACGGCTGATCGGAGTCTTAGACCAGTGGTAGATATGATCAGACGACTTTGATACGACCGCAGCTTCGGGGGACTTGGGTGCGTTCTCGGATTCAGAGGACATGATGGGGTGAGCGACTCAAGAGATCTACGAAGTGGGGCGTTGGGTGTATTTATGGATGCCAAAGCCCCAAAAGCGTGACATGCGATCGGGTGGGGTATCGTCTTTTTTTTTTCCCCACTCCCCCCACTCCCCACTACCATAATGTATACTGGCTTTGGGAATGGCTTCGACAGTGCCTCGATGGGCGACCAGGGATTCCAAGCCTCCGATGGCCAGAACCAGTGGCAGTTCAACAGCATGGGGAGCGCTTCTGGGGCCAGACAGAGTGTTCTCGGCTCACAAGCCGTGATGAACAGCGCACATGAAGGGATGATACTCACAGTGACAAGAGGACTGTGGTGAGATATCAAGAGTGGCTGGAAGCAGCAACAGAGTGTAATCAAGCAAGTGAAGCAGAGTTTGAGTCTGGCACACAACAGATGAGAACTGGTGTTATTACAGAGGAGGAGACATACCTGGCACACAACAGATGAGAACTGGTGTGGTGCCAGAGCGTACAGGGTACTCTACTTATACTGCTACAGAGGGTGACGCTGGTAACAACAAGTCACAGTAAATACAAGACGCATTGTTCTACAAGGGGATAAAGGAGTGTACTGTTCTGGAGAACAAGGCGTAAGAACAAGAAGAGTCCAGACTATGATATCATAGTGACATCACAATAAAGATAAGGAAACAAAGGGAAGTACAGAGACAATAGTACAAGGACGGTCTAGAGAAGTCCATGATGTCATGTACATGTGATGTCATAGATAAGAGAATACAATAAGTCCGAGATTGTAATGATCATAATGATCTAATCTACATGTCCTGTATATCTAATCTAAAGCAGTCCGTTATCTGCGTGTCCATACGAGCCGCTAAGTGCGCGCGGGTCACTTATCAACATCTCCCCGTGATCAGCAATCTAGGATCTAGCACAAGCCCATGTCTACATTATGTTGTTGGAGCAGGGTGCGCGCGAGCGACTTGGTAAAGCCGTCTGCAACCATTTCCAGAGTAGGGGTTCTAATAAGAGTGATGGTCCTCTTTTTGATGTACTCCCTAATGACATGATGCCTAATGGCAATGTGCTTCGATCGCCTCCCAGTGACAGGGTTCAAAGCCAAATCAATGGCACCCTTGTTGTCACCATGCAATGGGATGGGGTCGTCGACCTCGTACCCGAGTTCCAAAAGGAAACTCTGATACCAAGCGGCTTGGTTGGCCGCATCGGTCATGGCCATGTATTCCGCCTCTGTAGTGTTTTGGGCCACTGTCTTTTGCTTTCGCGAGGACCAGCTTATTGCACCATTGGCTAAAAGGAACACATAACCCGAAGTGGAGTGTCTGTTGTCAACCTGGTCACCCAGGGAAGAGTCAGAGTAGCCAACGAGGCCGTCTCCACTGGCGCCATCGTAGACTATCCGCATATCCATAGTGCCTACTAAGTAAGCCAGGACATATTGCGCAAGTCGCAGATGTTGGGGGGAAGGATTCGCTGCATACTGCGCCAGTCGTGACACAGCGAAGGAAATGTCTGGTCTAGTACCAATCTGAACGTACAGCAGACTACCAATGAGTGACTGGTAGTGCATAATGTCAGAGGCAGTAGCCTGACCCGTATATTTATGAAGGTGCTCGTCAGCACCAGCGGGCAAGGGTGTGGAGTGTGGTGTGGCATCAGTCATGCCAAAGCGTTCAAGGACATCCTTGACATAGCCAGACTGGTCTATTTCGATGCGTCTAAGGGAGCGGTCGCGCATAATGCGCATACCAAGATATGATTCTATCTCCCCGAGATCTGTCATCTCATAGCGCTCAGAAAGGTTTGACTTAAGACGCTTGATTCTCTCCAGAGAAGCACCCAGAATAGTGATGTCGTCAACGTAAACGATAACGAAGAGTGGTCCATCCCCCTCTCGTTGAGGCAACACATATACGCCGGCATCGGCAAACGTCCGTTTAAAGCCGAGTGCTAGTAGCACTCCATGGAATTGCAAGTTCCATGCACGGGAGGCTTGTTTGAGACCATATATCGCCTTGACTAGGCGACACACCTTCGTCTCTGCACCAGTGGTGATGAACCCTTGTGGTTGCTCCATGTAAATCTCCTCATCAAGCACGCCATTGAGGAACGCAGACTTGACATCCATCTGATGGATGTGCCAGTCCTCCAGCGCGGCCAACGCCAGAAGTAATCTCAGCGACTCGAATCGTGCGACGGGAGAGAAGGTTTCATCGAAATCAATGCCAGGGATTTGCGTAAACCCCTTAGCCACCAAGCGAGCTCTGTAGCGGCCATCCGCCTTGAGCTTGAAGACCCATTTGGATTTTACTGCCTTGCGATTAGGCGGGAGATCTACTAACTCCCATGTGCCATTCTTGGCGAGCGCATCCATCTCATACTGACACGCCGTTGTCCACTCACCTGCATCCACAGACCGCATGGCCTCTGCATAGGATGCAGGATCTCTTCCTACATAAGCTGCAGCTAACAGTTCTGCAAACCCCAACCGTCTACCACGTGTGGCCACATTATCCGCTGTGAAGTAGCGGGGATTGGGCACTGGTGCACGGGCAGAGCGTCTAGGTGCATTGTCCATCTCACGCAACAGCTGACTACGCTGTGCGCGGTCCTCAAAGCCACCAGGCATATCTGGTGAGGGAGGAGGGACATTGCGCATAATGCGCGTTGCACTTTGACGCGGTGGTGGAGAAGTCAGAGGGGGCTGCTCACGCTTAGGTGTGACAGGAAGAGTGGGTGGGGCAGGTGGTGGTGGCGTGTGTGGGCGCTCTTGTTTGGGGTCTAAAATGTCTTCGACATCCTCCTCACTGCTATCAGAGTGTGCAGGGGAGGGTGCTCGCTGTGGTGGTAACGCCGACGTGCTAGGTACGGCAATTACTGGTGTAGGTAGTGGTGGTTGGGCCACTTGAGAAGGTGGTGGGTGTGTCTCAGCACCCTGGAGGGACGGGAAGCTGCTCTCGTCGAATGTCACATCCCTGGACAAACGGACAGAGCGGGTTTGGCGGTCCCAGAGCTTATAGCCCTTAGATTCGGGCTCAAACCCAATAAGCGTGACCTCAATGGCCTTCGCATCCAATTTGCGACGCTTATCAGCGGGTACGTGCATGTACCCTTTGCATCCGAAGATGCGCAAGTGTGAGACATCTGGTACTTTGCCAGAGTACCAGAGCTCATAAGGTGTGCGCCACTTAAGCGTACGGGTGGGAGAGCGGTTATAGATGTGTACCGCGGTGCTCATCGCATGCTCCCAGAAGCCTTTAGACATGCCAGCTGTGTGCAGCATGGCCATTGCCTTATCCGTGATGGTGCGGTTAAACCGCTCGGCTTTCCCGTTCGACTGTGGTGAACCTGGCATCGTGAGGTGATGCTCTATCCCTCTCTGCTTGAGAATGTCCTGTACTTGGCTCGCCATGTACTCACCTCCGCGATCAGAGTGGAGTGCGCGCAGTTTATGGGACGTCTGGGTTTCACCCCAGGCCAAATACATTTGCAGCGTTTTCACAAACTGATCCTTCGATTTAATAAAGTACACCACTGCGTGTTTGGAGTGGTCGTCTATGAAGGTGGCGGTGTACGTGGAGCCTTGTAGGGACTGAGTTTGCATTGGACCGGCGAGGTCACTGTGTACAATCTCAAAGATACGAGTTGTCCTTTTGGTGGAGGACGCAGAGAAAGGTTGGCGAGTGGATTTACCCAACTCGCACCCACGACACACAGCAGTATGCGTGGTAGAGCTGTCAATATCCATGCCAGTAGTGGCAGAGGGACCGTACGACTTGAGAGCAGCAGAGGAGATGTGTCCCATGCGCTGATGCCAGATATCAAGAGTGGTGGCAGCACTTTTGATGTGAGCATTTAGGCCAATGCTTGAAGCGTCCAACCAGTAAAGGTTGTCCTCCAAGTAGCCAACAGCTACACATTGCTTTTTGACAGATATTTTAAACGAGCCACTGTCAAAGGCTACTTCTGCACCCTTTTGTGCTAAGGCACGCGTCGATAAGAAGCGTGTTTTCACCTGTGGAAGGTGTAGCACATTGCTGAGGGTGATTGGAAGGCCCTGGCTCGTAGTGAAGACGACGGAGCCTACACCAATTTGGTCGATTGTGGACTTGTCCCCAAGGCGCACAGCACCTTTGCATGGGGTATAGTCCTTGAAGTCGGACCGATGTGGTGTGATGTGGTGTGTAGCACCACTGTCCATCATCCAACGCACACGCGAGGCAGCATACAAGGCAACTCCAACTGCATTGTCCGCCCAGTTAATGGCGGGCTCATCATCGACCTCCTTAATGGAGGCGGTGGTTGGTACTAATACATGACTATTGGCAGCCTTGTTGCTAGTGTCTTTTAATTTCCCCGCAGCTTCATCCTTCTTCCTCTGCCTGCAATCAGGCTTGATGTGCCCCTTTTTGTTACAGTAGTGGCAGGTAAGTTGAGAATGGTCTTTCTTCTTACGTGGGCCACTGCTGGTGGGCCTAATGGGGGCAGCCTTGTTGAGGGAGGAGCCAGAGGGGCCAGTACGACGCGCTTCCTCAGAAACAATGCGCGCAATTATTTCAGCGTGCTTGAGCTTCGAGGGGGCGCCACTGGCGAGGATGGTGGATGCCAGAACCTCATAGGAGGCTGGCAGGGCGTGGAGGAGAATGAGACAGAACTGGGTATCAGTGACACCCATCTGTGCGTTGGAAAGGCCGACTCGCAGCTCATTGAGTTTGGCCAATTGAGAGGCCATAGGTGCGGAGTCGTCGAGGCGGGCTTGGGTTAATTGGATCCACAAATTAAATATGGTGGTGCTGCCGCTAGCACCAGCATAGACGTCCTTCAGCTTGTCCCACTTTGATTTGAAGGTGGGATAGACAAGTGGGTCAGCAACGAGGGAGTAGACATCGGGTTTAAGGTATAGGCGGAGGTACGCCTTTGCCCGACGCTGGACAGAGTCCCACTCATCAGCAGTGACTCCTGAGGGAGGGACTTGGAGGGTGAACACATCCTCAGCTTCATGCAGCGTGAGGATGGCCTCCAGGGTCCCAGACCACTCGTTCCAGTTGGACCCATCAAATCGGGTGAGGTGAATGCCTGAGGGCATGCCGAAGGAGTTGCCATACGCGTTGTTAATACGCGAGGCGGGAGTGGACCCAGTGGGAAAAGGGGGGAGTGATCCCCCTGTTGTGGCGCCTGCAGCCGCACCGGTGGCACCAGTGGGCGAGGCAGCGCGAGAAGAGTGTGTGGAAGACATAGGGATGATTTATCTATCGCCGAGGAGCAGTCAGCGATAGTGCTTCATAACAGTTGCAAGATATGGGGATAGACACTCCTGTCTGTGAATCTGTAAGGCCAGAACGCTAACGCGTCCTGCCTCCTGAGGTATGCCAGTGATACAAGGGCTAGGCCCAGGTTTAGAATATCCCTTTGCCATACTAGGAGCCAGCTGCCAGCCAGGATGTGTCTAGGACACGGCTCACTAGTTTGCGTCAGGGGGAATATGGAATGGTATCTTTCAGAGCCCAAGGCTGTCTACCTCAGCCTTCTCGGCCTGTTGGTTGCCTCATCGCCACAAGTGGCTTCACTGAATCCTTTCCCATTGCTGCTACAAGGCAGGAGTCTGGTTGCAGAACACCATAAGGTGAACACCCCCCAGAGTCTGAACCAGGTTTTACACTCCCATGGTGAGGAGATCCTGCGCCCAGTGTGGAGCACCAGAGACAGCTGGCACTAAGCTCCACAATACACAGCCCAGTGGGCCATGCACACCTGGATATGGATTAAGGGGCTACCAGATCCAATCTCCTTGCGCATAGCGCAGGGGCTAGGAAAACAGTGGGGGTGAAAGTAGGACTACTGGGCAGTACATGTACAGGAGGTTCCTCAGCAGTGACAACTGACGCCTCAGTGTCCACTGCTTTGGGCAAGGCTGGTGAGGCCCCAGACAGACCTTGACCTGGTGTGTGATCCTAAGAACACAGTGACCAGCCAAGTGGAGTGGCTTGGGCACCAGGGCCCATAACCTGATGAACAGCGCACATGAAGTGTTGCGTTTGTACCCGAGATGCCCGAGGAGTTCCTTGAAGAGGACGATGTCCGCGCGTTTGGGTCTATGACTCAGGAGCATTACGACGCCTGGAGGCACATCGAGGCGAGTTTCCCATCGACTTAGAGGAATGAAAGCTGGCCGTCACGTGACCTGGCACGTGACCCGCCTAGAGCTGGTCCAGAAGGGTCCGGATGAGCTTGCGCCCGGATCAGAGTGTGATACGTGACTGATGTGACTGCTGACTCGTACGGCCTTTGATTGGACTGTGATACTAGGGTTCGTGGCTGTGTATTAGGGTTGCTGGGCTTGAAAGCTCCAGCCCTTGTAGTATAAGTAGAGGGGTGTTCGCGTATGAACCCCTTAGCTTTGATATCTTGAGGAATACCTTCCCTTTCCTACGCCTTAGCTCCTTGTCCTGTGTGCATACTCTTCGTCGTCATCAGCTCCCTGCTATAAGTCGTGCACGTCGCCGACTCCTCCTTCATCATACTCGACTTCGCCATTATCGTTCTTTGCTTCGCTTACCTTGGTCACGCACTGCGTATCGCCCTAGCCGTTGCCTACGGGATACTGAAGACATCCGACGCGTATACTCAGCAAACCGGTCCCTAATCCAAGTCGGATTGATACGTCCAGAAGGAACGTAACATGAAGGGATGATACTCACAGTGACAAGAGGACTGTGGTGAGATATCAAGAGTGGCTGGAAGCAGCAACAGAGTGTAATCAAGCAAGTGAAGCAGAGTTTGAGTCTGGCACACAACAGATGAGAACTGGTGTTATTACAGAGGAGGAGACATACCTGGCACACAACAGATGAGAACTGGTGTGGTGCCAGAGCGTACAGGGTACTCTACTTATACTGCTACAGAGGGTGACGCTGGTAACAACAAGTCACAGTAAATACAAGACGCATTGTTCTACAAGGGGATAAAGGAGTGTACTGTTCTGGAGAACAAGGCGTAAGAACAAGAAGAGTCCAGACTATGATATCATAGTGACATCACAATAAAGATAAGGAAACAAAGGGAAGTACAGAGACAATAGTACAAGGACGGTCTAGAGAAGTCCATGATGTCATGTACATGTGATGTCATAGATAAGAGAATACAATAAGTCCGAGATTGTAATGATCATAATGATCTAATCTACATGTCCTGTATATCTAATCTAAAGCAGTCCGTTATCTGCGTGTCCATACGAGCCGCTAAGTGCGCGCGGGTCACTTATCAACAAGCCGTACAGGTGAGACGATAGCATATATTTCACTCTAGCCTCGTGCTAACTATGTCCCAGAACACAGATGTTATCCTGGGTATAGTCGCAGGTGCCTCCGAAGCGACGCTTGAACGTAACGCGTTCTATGTGGGGCTCAAGGCGATGGCCAGCAACCGAGCGATAGAAATCGAAGCCCTCAAAGGAACCGTCGATCAGAAGACACAGGAGATCGTCGGCCGCGACAAGGAGATCGATATATTGAAGGCGCGTTGCGAGACCCTCGAGTACGTGCCACGGGGAAACCTCGGGACGCTGTCGCGCTGACACCACTGACCCAGAGGGGCGATCGACAGATTCGCAAGGGACTACCACACTCTCAAGGATGCAGGCGGTGGCGATGTAGGTGGAGTCACATTTCTGACAGACCTCGGACCGATGCCGGCACCCTGGAAGAGGAACGAGAGCCCCGAGGTAACAATCTGGATCAAGCGCGAGTTTGTTCTCGCAGCAGCCAAGGCCAAGGCACAGAAAGGGGAGTCGAGCGGAGATCCGTCAGACGCGACCAAGACCAAAGGAAAGGCGGGACGCCCGAGCAAGAAAGCCGAAGAGAAAGAAGGCCACAAGTTCATATTCCTCCAGCGTCGTGACGGTACCATGATCAGTGTCGAGACACTGCGTAAGATGAGCGAAAAAGCAAGATTGGTCTGGGACTTTCTCCTCGAAAAGAAGATGGCCACCCCTCAGTTCTGCAAGCTGGGATGGAGCGCTCGGGACTTGTACACACGTGCCATGCTAACAGATCCTGAGTTCAACTTCCTTCTCTTATGCGACGACGCGACATGGAAGCTACGGGAGTGGTCTATCCAGAACTACCCGGGCTGGGCCGGCAACCGGGGACTCCGACCGAAGAATACCGACGAGAATGCGGACAAGAATGAAGATGTCCTGGATGACCCGGCCTTGGTCAGGATGCAGTCAAGCGACGGAACGGATGATTTCAACAGCGGCATAGAGCCAGCTGACCATGTATCAGAGAACGACGATACCGGGATCGAGGAGACGACTGTCCCGCACCCGGATGACGATTCCGAGGAAAACCCCAGCCCATCGACTCAATCGGTACGTCGCGTCCTCGCTATTGCTATTCTCGGCGATGCTACGCTAACACACATTCTAAGCCCCGAGGCCCCGTTGTCCCCGAGGAAAACCCCGGCCCATCAATTCAGTCGGTACGTCGCGTCCTCGCCGTTCTCTGTGACACTAACATATGTTCCAAGTCCCGAGGTCCCGTACAGTCGGTCATAGCCAATCCATTGTAAGGGCCCGGATTCAGCGTCGTCCACATACACCATGATCTTACGTACCCCCTCAGTGCACCCACGGTATCAAGCACATCGTCGGGGACTCACACGGAAGTGACGACGACTAACACCACCATCGCTCCAGCTTCCTCGGCACCCGCTCAGGTGAGTACAAGTCTGATTATACCACAACCACTGTCTTAGACATCCGAGGATGCCGCAACGACCACACAGGCGCACGCAGCGACAAACAACATGCTTGGAAGGGCCTCGACGGTGGAGACGACGGAAACTCACACTGACTCAGACGACCCCGGGCCATCTCGACCCATCGGAACGACGCCGCCTGGCGGGAGTGACCCTGCTACGACGACCAATGGGGCGATTCCACCTCAGTGTCGAATCAAATTCACAGCCCATCCTCAGGCTGATACGACAGTCGCGCAGGGGAATCTAGACCCCGTTGCACCTCCAGTGCCATCCGAGCCGACGCAGACACTGGCAGCTGGTCCATCCGACAGCCAAACCCCCGTTCCAGTCCAACCCATCACAGCCCCCACAGACACGCCAATTCCCAACCTCCGTCTCGAACGAGCAATGGCCAACGCGGAGAAAAAGCGAAAGGCCGAGGGCAACTCGAAGACCGCAGCCGCAACGTCAAAGAAACAAAAGACTGCAACCGCTTTAGCTGAACCGACCGGCACCATCACCATCAAGTAAGTGCCAGTCCATTTTACTCGGATAGCATCCAACACGCTAATGCTTTGTATTTAGAAACATTTGTATGCGCCAGTGGAACGAAAAGCAGCCCGGCGGTCAAGGCCTTGCCGCCGATTTTGACACGTACTTCAAGGGTTTATCTGATACAGACAAAGAGGTACGTTCATTCGCATAAGTACGCGTTGACGCAGCCCAACGGCACATTGTCCCATACCCAGCGATTCAAAACAGAGATGCGCATTGCCCAAGCCGCTGTGGTGAGCCCTCATTGTATTCACAGTACCCGTTGATGAATATCTCTTCAGAGGAAAGCGAAGACGGCCGCCAAGAAGCGTGGCGAAGTGCCATCGGCCAATTGACCGAGCGAATGCAGGGCACGCGACTCAGACTCTTCTTACGCCGCTCCTCTCGTACTGTTGGTGTCCAGTGGCAGTTTGCTCGCGTCCACATTACTATCCGACAGCCTCCCGACGGCCTCTCTTCTGCTTTTCCTCTCTGTACTCTTGCCCCGCCTCCTGTGCTTTGGACACGATATGCTTAGACGCGGTCCGGACAGCCCAGCCCAGTTAGACCCTGTAGTACTAGTACTGAATCGCTGTTTGTATTAAAATCGATAATTAATGTATCAAAATTGACCGCAATCGTGCGCCGGAAATCGATGAGGTCCACACTTAATCTGCAATAATCGCGTGCAATCGAAAGGTGCTGATTTTCGTCGATATTATTCAATTCATTGGGATATCGGGTAACCTTCCCCCATATGAATTTATTTCGATTTTCCTCGAATACTCGTAATACTATCGATAACAATACAAGAAAACGGAAATTTTATCTATTATCATCGACTATACGGAACATTTAATTGATGTTTGGATTTTTTTCGACTCAATCGATGTAATTCGGACACAACCCATACAAATTGACGGACTTCCCACTGGGCCTCAGCCCCCGCACTGCCCTCCCCCTCGACAACAGCGCCCGGATCAGGTGCAGAAGACAGTGGTGGTCGAGGTGGGCCGGGAGTGGGAGCCAGTGGCAGCAAATGATGTTCTGGCGAAGAATATGAGTGGTCAGATCCAGTCACGGAAGTCTGAAAGTGACTACCGACCTGTAGGGGGCATGCCGTCTAGAACATGAAAGGGAGAGGGCAACGATGGATCGTCTAAAACATCTGAAGAAGTGCGGCGGCCTGCAATGTGCTGAGTGGCAACGGCACCACGTTGGGAGGTTAAGGCCATTGAGAGAGGAGGGGTGGACGCCGAAGGTCGAGGGGTGGAGAGGGGGACCGTTGTTGTGGAGGTGTCCGCGCCGCCTTTTATTACGGTGATTAGATCCTGTGAAGTGGCGGGAACGCAGAGGTTTTCGATGAAAGTATGAAGAGCGTGGTGGGAACTGTTGAGCAGTGGTACACCCGTGAGGCATTCGACGACGTGAGGTGGGACAGGTGGACCGGTGAGGGAAGCAGGGGCAATCACAGCGGCGCAGGCAAGGGACGTGGGGGCAGAGTCGTCATGAATGTGGCCAGCGAGGTTGCACAGTGGATACGAGGATGGCTCAAAGAGAATTCGATCCCAGTTGTCCGTGGAAAGGGAGAATCGTGTTGGGGCAGAATCAGTATTTTGATGTAGAATCGTGTAAATATGGCGAATCGGTCGGAGGATGACGCCCACCATCGCCGGACTGTTGTCCTTTTGTGCCTCGAGTACGATCTGATTCCAGAGAGCGCAGAACTTGTGCTGCAGTTCGGGTGACGTGTCTTGCACATTGAATCCGGAAGCTGCTTCTAGAGTTTGGGAGAGCTTGACCCCAGGCCATGGCACTTTCCAGAAATGGCTAAATTGCTGGCGAGTGATGTGAATCAAGATAGCAAGTGATAGATTGTCACCGTGTGCAGCGTAGTCCCGGAGGACAGTTTCGGGTACGCCCAATTCGCTGGAAGCAAGGACAAACCAAGAGTCATCGCGGCGTTGTGCTCTCACTAGAATAAATGAGGCCATAGATTGTCCAACCAATGCGGTGTCTTCATTTCCACTATTGCCCCAGCCTCTCAAAATACGGCCACATTTGGTGGTTTCCAATACTCTAAATTCGTCGCGGGATAAGATTGTATAGAGGACGTCAACATATGCACTAGGAAATTGGGCTGGATCAAGGGCCTTCGCGCACACAGTGGCTCTCCGGCTCTTGACAGGCTCAGGGAGTAAATCGGATGAGGATGTACGGTCAAGAAACCCTATCAGTGTCCCAGAAAGCTTCTCCTTGGCCTCTTCGGTAAGACTGGGTAGAGGATCGTCGACCACCTTGGAACTGCGGAACCCAGGTAAGCCGGAAAAGAAGCGCTCCAGTTCATGATCTTCGTCCAAACTGTCGAACGTCCACATGAAGGTGCGAGTGTCGATCTCCGATGACGCATTCAAAGCAGTTTCTTCGGCTGTCCTCCGCATGCCCTGCATGAGCATTCTGCGATGACCGTCTTCCAAGTCCCGAAAGCGGGAGTAGAGTCGATGACGAGAGTACGCCGACCAGTGCCAGGTAAACCACCGAAGGACCCCATAGATAACATACGCTATCCCAGTAACAATGTGCCACGCCGGTGATGATAACGGGGTGTAGTAGGGGTTATCATGACGAAAGATCGGCATGAGTGTGATGCATCCATACAGAGCGGTGCAAACGCCAATCCATGACAGCGTCAACTTGAAAATTGTGAGATTAATGTTCCGTAGGAACACAACCAGGCCGGCGAAGAAAAGGAAAAGGGAAATGTGGAGAAGCGTGGGCAATGCTTCCACTGCCCAAGGAAGGAGAAACTTGTCAACCCCTTCGGCAAAGAATGCACGGATCCTTGCTCGCTTGTGGGGACGGTAACGTAGCTGATTTGCCTTGAGGTATCTTCGTGCCCACTGTTGTAGCAATGTCGCAAGCAGAGCACAAGAAATACTGATGACCAAGCTCAAGAACCAAAGCGAATTCACCCAGACGGCATACGTTGGTGGATAGAAGGGGGGAGGGGAAGACGGGAGGGAGATATCGGATTGATTCAGGTTGGAAATGGTCTGATAGATGTTTGCGAGGTAGAAGTTGGAGGTGTCCTGTGGGTTCGGTCGAATGTCCTGAATTGACACCGAGATCAACGATGCAACGGCAGCAGAGAATAAGCCGGTCTGTGATCATTAAGTCGAAGTCAAGTACGGCATTACAGTAGATGATGGAGACGTACAAATATAAGAATCCCATCAGCGTCCGCCTTCCATCCTTCGGTCATCTTCTTGTCTTCTTCCGAAGCCATTTCTAAATACATTGAAAAAATTGGCCCAGAGCCATCGACAAAGTTAGATACGCCCTGGGATGCTTGATTCTGCGCCAACTGAGGTGGGTACTGGTGGTCATCTGTAGAAGCGTCAGTGATGCCAGTGGGTGAGAACGGTGAGGATAGGTACCTGTTCCCGGGCCTGAGCCTGAGCCTATACCTGCTTCCATTACGTTGAAATCTTGGTGAGGAACTCGGGACATTAAAGCTTATGATGTGCTAGTCAGTCGATGAGAGCGCTTCCACTCCCATGCATATGCTGTCCTCGGGAGCGGTGCACCATCACCCTTATGTCAGTTCGTTATTGGGGTCATCTCTGAGTTTGCCGCATCGCTCTTGCATGCGCTACACACTTATTCACTACCGTGACACACTGTCAGATCCCCAAGCTCTGACTGCCCTTTCTACCCAGCCCAGTGGAGAAAGGGTGGGACGAAAATGTGGGACGACGATACGGGGGTACAGAGATAAATGACAGATCAACTTATGTCAATAGGTATCGACCAATTTATCTGGGTCCTTCCAATCCAACCCTTGCAGCCCCCCTATTCTGTGTTGAAGGCGGAGAAGAGAGAGGGGAAGTGAACACGAGCGCCGAGGACGAAAAACGAAAGAATGATGAATCAGCCACTGGCTCGATGCTTCAAGTTGGCGCCGGGGCCGAGTGAGTTTCGAACAGTTTTCGAGCGTCAGTGGGTCGGGTGGATTTCTCCCGCAGACACGAGCGTGCACGCGCGCAGATCATGTGAACCGAATATTAATTCGAGCAACTTCACCTGGGATTTCTTGCGTTGGCGGAATCCTGGGGGGTTGAATGGTGCGCTCAGTGTTTCGAGAGCCTAAGGACATGCTGAAGTATGCCTCAGGGAGGCTGGGATCGAATTGGAATACGCGGCACGTATCGGGATGCGGATTATGAGAATGTCTTCTGGAGAGGGCGAAAGTGGGAGAGATAGACAGGAGAGGAAGAGGGTAAGAGATAAGAGACAATGGCGACGATGAGAATGATCAGAAAGTGAATAGTGCCGAGAGCAGCGTACATTCGAGAACAAGAGGGCACGACGCAGTAGCGCAGTAGGGCATATAGAAAACAAAATCAGGCCGAATATGTTTCAAGAGAATGGGTTTCTTCTTAGACGACCCAATGACGTAACTGTAACCCTAACCATGGTCAACCACCATCCTTTCATCACCGTGACTGACTGCGCCCCCATGTCCTCCTCTGCGCTCTACCCAGGCGGTATCGCCTATTAAATAAATCATATTGATGCAGGAAATATTCAGGATACTCCTGTCCAAGATTCAAAGTCTCCTACCCCCACAAACTTGGAAAAACGGAGACTGCTCTGCACGCCTGCGCATATGAGCGATTCAGAGCGAAGATCACATCGATCACATGATGACAGCGAGGACATTTAGATCTATTCAGACGACAAGTGTATACTCGCGGACGGCATCTATACGATCCCTCACTTCATTTTCAGAAAGCATTCTCGACGGCAGCAGATACATTCATTAACCCGAAATGGGTCTAGGGGAAGGCCGAGACTCCCGACTCTACTCGAGCTTCACACATCCCCGTGATAGGATAGTATATACACAAGATGAGAAGAATATTGAATAGGATCAGGAAGGCGATATCGAGAACCCAACAGAATATACCCGGTCGCACAGGCACATCTAAGACGTAGGGACGCGTTAAACGATATCATGCCGTCAGTGCAAATGATGTACGCTGTGCTCGCAGCGAGGGACCCGCGACAGCTACATCCAACTCAGTATCCGGTAGTTGTGACGGGGACTGTGTCGGAGAATCTAGGGTGGCCATAGTGTTTACATAGACTGCTCGAATCGCCTCAGAGGGACCAAGAGCGCCCTTGTCCTTGGGTGACCAGGCTGAGGGTTTCCATCGTCCTCGACAACAGTACGCAGATCAGGTTCAGAGGCCGGCCCTGTCGAAGCGCTGACAGTACTGACAGTAAAAACTAATACCGAGCGATGACATTGTGGGAAAGGTGGCGAGAGATCGGATCGAGTTATGGGCGAGTGTGAGGACTGAAGCAAACCTGTAGGAAGTGTATTATCGAGAATCGGATGAGATATTAAAGAAGGGCGGTTTGGTGGATAGGAAGGCGCCAGGAGGTTTGCGTTGTGCTGGAGGGTAACGGAAGTGGGTGGGGAGGAAGAGGAAGGAGGGGGGCAAATGTCGAAGCTGCGGAAGTGGGGCGGGGTATGATTGTACCAGGGGTGACAAATGCATCGGCGGTGGCTGGATCTGATGAGGTGGTAGGAATAAAGAGGCTTTCGGGGGTCTGGTGAGCGGTCCGGGGATGGAAATCGTCGAGCGCTGGCATATCCGTAAGTCATTCGACAACGCGAGGTGGGGCAGGTACAGAGGACGGAACATCGGGACTGGAAAGGGAAGTAGGGGGCAACGCGGCGTTATCGCGCAGGACAGTGCCGTGAATATGACCAGCGACGTTGTAGACGGGATACGAGGATGGCTTCGATAAAATTGGGTCATCACCGGCAGTGGATGCGGAGAAGCGTGTTGGGGCAGAATCGGTATCTTGATGGAGAGCGACGTATACGTTCCGAATCGGGTTGAGGGTAAAACTTGCCATCCATTGATCGTCGACATTCTGCGCTCTAAGAACGATTCGGTTCCAGAGCGCACAGAACTCGTGCTGCAGTTCAGGCGACGTATCTTGTACTGTGAATGTGGAGGCTGTTTCTAGAAGCCTCGAGAATGTACGCGGTGGCCAGCGCACTTCCCAGAAATGGCTAAATTGCTGGCGAGTGACATGAATCAGGACGGCAAGTAACAAACTGTCACCGTGTGCAGTGTAGTCCCGGAGGACAGTTCTCGACATGCGCAGTTCGCTGAAAGCAAGAATAAACCAAGAGTCATCGCGCCGTTGCGCTCTCACTAGAATATAGGAGACCGTAGCCTGTGCAAGCAATGCGATGCCTTGGTTTCCACTAAAGCCCCAGTCTCTCACAATACGACCGAATTCGGTGGTATGCAATCCCCTATATTGGTCACGGAATACGACCCATATGCCTCAGGAATTTCAGGAAATTTGGTTGTATCGAGGGCCTTCGCGCAAATGATGGCCCTGCGGATTTTGATGGGCTCGGGAAGTAAATCGGATGAAAATGTGCGGTCAAGAAACCCTATCAATGTTTCGGAAAGCTTCTTTTTGGCTTCTTCTGTGAGACTGGATAGAGGATCGTCGACCACCTTGGAGCTGCGGAAGCCAGGTAAGCTGGAAAAGAAACGCTCCAGTTCATGGTCTTCGTCCAAATTGTCGAAGGTCCACATGAAGGCGCGAGTGTCGATCTCTGATCGGGAATTCAGAGCAGCTTCCTCGGCCGTCTTCTGCATGCCCCGCAAAAGTAAAGTGTGATAGCGGTCCCTGGATGATGGAAGGGGTGATTATGATAACGACGAAGAATTCTGACTGCAAAGTAGGACCACCAACGATAGCACCACTGACGAATACGAAAAAAGATATATCGTATCCCAATAACGATGAGCCAAGCCGATGATGAAAGCAACGTATAGTACGGACTATCAAGACGAAAGATCGGCATGAATGTGATACCTCCGTACAGAGCCGTGCAAATCCCGACCCACGACAAGACGAATTTGAATGCGGTGATATTGACGTTGCAAAGGAACACAACCAGGCCGGCAAAGAACAGGAACAGGGAAATGTGAAGGAGCGCAGGAAGTGTTTCGACCGCCCATGGGAGGAGAAACTTGTCGACGCCTTCGGCAAAGAACGCGCGAATCCGAGCTCGCTTGTGTGGACTGTAACGCGACTGGGTGACCTTGAGATATCTTCGTGCCCACTGCTGCAACAAAGTCGCGAGCAGAGCACAGGTAAGACTGATCACCAAACTCATGAACCAAAGTGAGTTTACCCAAACTGCGTAGGCTGGCGGGGGAAATTGCGGTGGGGAAGTTGGGAGGGAAGTTGAAATATTGGGATCGGCAACAGTCTGATAGATATTCGCGAGGTAAAAATTGGAGGTATCCTGTGGATTCGGTCGAATGTCCTGGATGGACACTGAGATCAGTGATGCGACAGCAGCAGAGAATAAACCGGTCTATGACAATTAAGTCGGTGTGAAGATTAGAGTAAAAGATAGACGCACAAATATTAGGATCCCGTCAGCATCCGCTTTCCAGTTCTCGGCCATCTTCTTGTCCTCTTCCGTCGCCATTTCCATATACATTGAAAAAATGGGCCCGGAGCCATCGACGAAATTAGATACGCCATGCGGTTCTTGATTCTGTGTCAACTGGGGTGAGTATTGAAAATCACCTATTTTGGCGGCGGGTGGGTGAGAACGGTGAGGATAGAGTCATGCGGGAGTATGGTACCTGTACCGAGTCCCGCGTTAGGAGCGTTGGTAGCATCATGATGAGCTCGGGACACGGTCGGAACTGTAACTCCGACGTATTGGGTTCAGGGAATTCATCACGTGACCGCATTCCAGTGAGCGCGCGGCCCTTTCCTCCACCCCCATATCAAACCGTTTTCTTTCTTCTTAGGACGGATTACCCATTGATACTATTATATGCACAATGTGATCCGCGCCGGATTGTAAGTGTGCGAGCTCGCCGCTGTTCGCACAGCCCGTGCAGTGCATATTTAGTCCGCAGAGTAAGCGTAGAAGTGACGAGATTCGTAAAGACACGGAGGTTCCGCGCGTGCCCGGGGAAAGACGAGTCGAGAGGTCGAGTATAAGGACGAGGATTTGAGCACATTTTATACATATCTTATCTGTAATTTGTAAATACGAGTTCAAGTACGAGTCGGGATAAAAACACGAGGTATCAAACGCGTTTATGAACGCGTTGTGATGAATGGGAAAAATATGTGACAGTCGATAGTGGTGAATGATATAAAAGGGAAATACTCGAGTCCGAGGCCGAGACTGAAGCAAGGAAGGGGGAGATCGAGGTGACGAGGTGTCTTGCGAGGTGGATGGTATATGGCCGACGTTCTTGTGACCTCGGGCTCGGCGTGCTCGCGCTTGATTCGAGGGTGTACCTTGACGACTGCTGGGATAGACTAGTAATAACTCCGAAGCGAACGAAAATGGATGGTATTGAAGAAATATAGGGTATTGTTGCGCGCCATATTTGCGCTATGTGGCGTACCTGAGTCCAATATCCAACGTCCTCGGCGGACCGTCGGCCCGGGCTGCTCGGACTCTTCAGGTGCTTCCGCCAGGCGCCGTAACGAGGCCGTCATGGCGGGAACGAAGCAGTCCGAAACACCTGTGGTGGGATGGCATACTCACCTCACTTTCCTTGAGCACAAGGTCGTTCTCGCGGCTGCCTGAGTATTCTCTCAACTACGTGCCATCATGCCATGTATATATCTGCTCGACTCAGCTTGAGTTTACACATATTTCGCCACGGTATTTGTACGACGTACAAGGACAGTATATATACAAGACAAGAAAATGTATTGAATAGAACTGGAGTAGTACCAGTACGGTGTACCCTAATGCACCACACATCCAAGAGATTGGAGGAGGCGTTAAACCATATCATATGGGCAATGTGAAGGGTGCGGAGGATGATCTCCTGTACACTCAGAATTTGATTCCCGCAGTGAACGACCTGCAGTGGCTACACCCGGATCAGTAACCGATGACAAGTGTGGGGGAAAGTCTAGTTTGGCGGTTATAGTGTTCGCATGCTTTTCCCGATCTACCGAGGGAGATTCAATGCTATCCTTTTCCTTGCACGAATTAAGCTTTAGGTTATCATCGTCCTCGGTACTAGAGATAGGTCCAGGAGAAGGGCTATGAGCAGTGATAACTGTTATCGAGTGACGAAATTCCAGGAAAGACGGTGAGAAGTTGGATAGCGCGATGGGCGAGTGTGAAGACAACGGTGGGTCCGTAGGAACTATATCGACGAGAACTGGTTTCGGAGAAGCTGGATATGAGAGATTTAGAGGATCAGAAGGCGTCAGGGGGTCTGAGTCGCGCTGGAGGGCAATGGCAGCGGGTGGAGGGGTGGGGGAAAGAAGGGTGGATGTCGAAGTTGGTGCCAGTGGGGTGAGCATTGTTATACCTGAGGAGACGAGATCTCGCATTACACCGGTGGTGGCTATATCCAGTGAGGTAACACTATTGCGGAGGCTTTGGGTCTGATGAGCACAGTGGACATTTTCAAGCAGCGGAATGTCCGTGAGACTTTCGTCGACACGAAGTCGGGCAGGTACGGGCGATGAAGGCGCATCTGAGCTGGAAAGGGAGGTAGGGGGCAGCGCAGCTGCGCGAACAAAGGCTGTGCCAGTGGAGGGAGAGTGGTCATGGATATGGCCAGCGACGTTGCACACTGGATACAAGAACGGCTCAAGTAGAATGTCATCACTATCACCGGTGGAGGGGGAGAACCGTTTAGGAGCGGAATCGGTATCTTGATGTAGGGCGATGTATATGTTCCGAATCGGTCTGAGGATATACCATGCCATCGCATGCCTGTTAAAGTTAGCGATCCGCGCTTTGAGAACGATTTGATTCCAGAGTACGCAGAACTCTTGCTGCAGTTCAGGTGACGAGTCTTGTACATTGAATTTCGAAGCTGCCTTTATAACATGATCCGCGAACCAACGATATGGCCATGGGTCCCGTAAATGGCTAAACTGCTGGCGAGTGGCATGAATCAAGATGGCGAGTGACAAGCTGTTGCCATTTGCGGCATAGTCTCGAAGGACGGACTCCGGGATGTCTAGTGCACTGGAGGCGAGGACAAACCAAGAGTCATCGCGTGGTTGCACTTTTGCAACAACCATGGAGATAGTAGCTTGTGCATCCCAAGTAGCGTCTTCGTCCATGTTACTATTGTCCCAGCCTCTCACTATCTGCACAATGTCAGTGGCCAGCGGTCCGCTATATTGATAGTTGGTTAAAATTTTATGAACGACATCGAACGCTTTGGGAATGTGTGCTGGGTCGGTGGCCTTCGCACATATCATGGCTCGTTGTTTCTTGACAGGCTCGGGAACCAAATCTGATGAGAATGTGCGATCTAATAACCCAATGAATCCCCTTGAAAGCTTCTGCCTTTGCTCAAGAGTGAGACTGGGGAGAGGATCCTTGACAACTTTCGAACGGCGGAAGCCGGCTAAGCCGGAAAAGAAGTCCTCCAGTTCGTCGTCTTCATTCAAACTGTCGAATGTCCACATGAAGGCGCGAGCGTCGAGCTCCGATGGTGAATCCAGAGCAATTTCCTCGGCTGTCTTCAGCACTCTCATCACAAACTTCCAAATCCTTTCCCCAAAGCTGCAAAAGAGCTTCCAGAAGGAGGAAGTTTCGCGGCGAAGGTGACAGCGAATTAAATAGTAGGCGCCTCCAAAAAGGAGGACCCACTGGCCGGACCACGCAAGGACAGCAACTGATATTGCCCGCGCCAGCGGTGAGAGTGGGGTGTGGTATGGGCTGTCACGACGAAGGACCGGCATGAATGTGATGCATCCGTACAGAGCAATGCAAACCCCGACCCATGACAGCACCGATTTGAAAATCGGAAGATTAATGCTCCGTAGGAACACTACCAGGCCGGCGAAGAACAGGAACAGGGATACATGTAGCAGCGTGGGCAACGCTTCAACCACCCACGGAAGGAGACACCCCTCAACCCCTTCAGAGAAGAATGTACGGATGCGTGCTCGCTTGAGTGGACTGCTGTAACGTGGCTGAGTGACCCTGAGGTATTTCCGTGCCCATTGCTGTAGCAACGTTGCAAGTAGAGCACAGGTGAGACTGATCACTAAGCTCATGAACCAAAGTGCGTTCACCCAAACTGCATAGTTTGGTGGTAAAAACGGGGGTGGGGAAGAAGGGAGGAAAGTCGAAATATTGGATTGATTTGGGTCGGCAATAGTCTGATAGATATTTGCGAGGTAGAAGTTGGAGGTGTCCTGTGGGTTCGGTCGAATGTCCTGAATTGATACCGAGATAAACGATGCGACGGCAGCTGAGAATAAACCAGTCTATTACTGATGAGTCGATGTGAAGCACGAGATTAGAAGATAGAGACGCACAAAGACGAGGGTCCCTTCAGCGTCTGCTTTCCAGTTTTCGGCCATCTTCTTGTCTTCTTCCTCGGCCCTTTCCAGATACATCGAGAAAATAGGCCCAGAACCGTCGACCAGGTCAGACATTCCATGTGGCGCCTGATTCGGAGCCCGCTGGGGCGGATGCTGGAGGCCACCTGTGGAGACAGCCAGTGGTGTGTGAGATCGGTGAGGATATAGCCAAGCGTGGGCAGGGTACCTGTTCCCGGGACCGGGACTATTTCTGTGTTGATATACTCGGGAGAAGCCTGGGACATTGAAGATTATGGGATATGATGTTGGTAGGTCGCCGCAAGTTGTGATTTAGTCAGTGGTACAGTGGAAGGTATTAAGAGCGATCACCATTAGCTGCTGTAAAATCAAGTGTAAAATAGTAAAAGTGCCATCGCAAGGCAATACAAAGGATCGACCGTTGGCGCTCGATGCCCTGACATTTGCTGTGTTGTTGCGAAATTCTCACATTGTGCACTTTCGTAAGTCATTTGTTGCGCGATAAAAACAAAGGAGATGAACTGAAGACGCCTCCGGTGATTGTTCCCGAAGAGGCGAGGTGATAATATTGTCAAATATATTGTTGTGACGTTGTCAGTGGCCGCCAGTCTTGCTGTCGATCGTCTATTATTTATGCAACAGGTTCCGTATACCATTCTTACATGAAACTCTTCAAGACATCTCGGTCTAGGATCTCTCTCACCTTCCCAGGGTCCTCCAGAAAATAAACCCAATATTTAGAACATCGACTCGTACGTTGCGTCCCCCAGGCAGTATTAGTCGCATGGATGATATCTCGCCCATAGCTTCAGTAAAATTTGCTGTATTTGTCTGAGGAGGGTGACCCCTGGGACCCCAATGTTGGTCTCCGTAGCAGTACGGAAGGGTTTATGGTGGTTATTGTCACCGGCGTGTTCATTCTCACGCTTCGCGTTACTGTTATTGTCGTTATTGTTTGGCTCGGTTGTGTCAGGTTGGCCTCGATATCTCAATTGCCGCAGAGATACTCTACGTAGATACTCAGCTGTTCTACAATTCAGGGAGAAGCACAGATCGCCCAGCGCTCTTTGGATGCCCCTCGTTAGGCAGACTCGAATGTACACCTTATTTCAAATTGATTCGACAAGGCCTTGTTGTCGTGGATAGTCGACCATCTGATGATGGTGCGAGGAAAAGAGATGCCTTTGTTCTATTCGGGGATGTCATGGGGTCAGGTGAGGGTACCGTGGTGAGTGCCAAAGTCTTAGCCAAAGTCGTCTGACTCCGAGTCATCTCCTTTAACGCTACCATCTTACTACCATCCTGCAACAGAGATTGAAGCTTATTGAAGGGTTGGTTCTTCAACCTTCTTACGCCCACCTATCTTGTGGTCGACCGATTCTCCAGAAACCATATCTTCACATCCGCGACTACAGGGTCCGCATTCAGGTTATAATTTCAAGTACCACGTGTGCGTCTCCGCCTTGCCGTGACGTCTCCTAGCCCCCATTACTCTTCTACTTAGGCTTTGACGAACTCCGACGCGCTTCTACGACAACATTCCATCTCCCATTCTACAGCACTCTCCCAGATTTTGCCAGCACACGCGGCGAGCTGCACATACCGCAGTTCTCCCGTCGAGAAGTGGCCGGACGAGTGTGGTATGACGCCCTCAGCGAAGCTTTTTGAGCGTCTGGTCCAAAGCGGGGCAGCAGCGTAACTCGCTCTTGCCTCCAGCGAACTCGGCATCCCGGAAACTGTCCTCCGAGACTACGCCGCACACAGGGACAGCCTGTCACTTGTGGTCACTTCAACTCACTTGCCATCCTGATTCACGTCGTTCTCCAGCAATTCAACCATTACCAGAAACGGTCCTGGCTGTTGTATGCGTTCTCGAAGGTTCTAGAAGCAACCACCAATTTCAATGTCACGGTCCAAGATACGTCACCTGAACTTCACCACGAGTCCTGTGCTCTTTGGAACTGAATCGCTCTCAAAGCGCAGAATGACAACAACTGGGCGATCGCAGAGTATATTCTCAAACCGATTCGCATCATCTACATCAATACACCGATTCTGCCCTTACGTGTTTCTTCATCTCCACGGGCAATTGGGACGACGTTCTGAGTGATCCAACTTCGTATCCCACTGCCGTGTGCAACGTCGCTGACTATATCCACCACGGTCACTCTTCCTTCGCCACCTATGTTTGCATCGTTGCGCTGGTCCCTTCTTCCCTTCCCAGTCCCGACGCGCCTTCCCCGCCTGTACCTGCCCCGGTTCATGTCATCGAAACCCCCATGGATGTACCACCACCCAACAACTCCCAAACTCATCAGACAGTCACAGAATGCGTCCGCATTCCTGAAACCCTAGCACCGTTAGTGACATTGTTGCTTCAGGGATAACAATCCCCCACCCCACTCCCGAAACTTCGACATCTGCCCCTCCTCTTTCCTATACCTTCCCATCCGCTGCTGTTACTCTCCAGCACAACGCAGACCTCCCCACGCATTCCGGCATCAAACCTCTCTTTAGCTCCTAATCTAGTTCCCTATAATATACTTCCTACTTGTCCGCCGCAATCTTCACACTTGCCCACCACTCGATCCGATCTCTTGCCGTCTTGCCCAGAATCACATCGCCCGATAATAGTCACTATTTCTCCCGGCGCTTCTCTAGCGCCGACCTCTTCACCTAATCTGGGAGCTACTGCCGAGCGTGATGGTAGCCCGAACCCCGGACTGTGCAAGGAAATGGCCGTTCTTGACCTCCCTTCGGTGAATCGCGCAATCTGCACTAATACTGTGGCCACCATAGATATTCCACCGCAATCCCCGTCACCACCACTTAGTCACTGACTCGGACGTAGCCATTGCAGGACCTTCGCTACGAGAACCAAATGCTGAACATACAGGAGATCATCCTCTGTGTCCTTCGTATTGCCCGTATGATATGGTTTAATGCGTCCTCCGATCTCTTGGATGTGCAGATATCACCATACTGGTAAAATTCAATACAATTATCGTCTTGTGTATATATACAAATACCGTGGCGAAATGTGTAAATTTGAGTAGAGTAGGGAAACGTCCCGCGGGGTCCTGGGTCAGCAGCGCTCACTCTGTGCAGGACCAAGAGTCATCGCACGATTGCGCTCTCACTAGAATATAGAAGGCCGCAGCATGAGCAAGCAATGCAGTGTCTTCGTTTCCACTATTGCCGCCCCAGCCCCTTAGAATAAGGCCAAATCTGGCGGTTTGTAATCCTCTATATTGGTCACGAAATAGAATTTTATAGGCGTCAGGAAATTCAGCTAGGTCGAGGGCCTTCGCGCAAACAGTGGCCCGCCGGTTTTTGACAGGCCCAGGTAGCAAATCTGATGAGAACCTGCGGTCCAACAACCTCATCAACGCTACTGAAAGATTCTCCTTTTTCCCTTCAGTGAGACTGGATAGAGGATCGTCGACCACTTGCAAGCTGCGGAGGCCAGGCAACCCGGCAAAGAAGCTCTCAAGTTCGTGATCTTCGTCTAGACTGTCAAATGTCAACAGAAATGCGCGAGTATCAATCTCCGATAGCGAATTCAGAGCGGCTTCCTCGGCTGTCTCACAAGAAATTTGCGATAATTTCTCCAGGTCCCGAAAGCGATTGTAGGTTTCGTGGCTAAAAAAAGGTCAACTCGGTGAGTCTCCGGAGAGCCCGAAATATGACAAATGAGATCCCAGTAACAATGTGTCATACGGGCGATGAGAGTGGGGTATGGTATGGGCTATCATGACGAAATATCGGGACGAACGTGATACATCCGTATAGAGTTGTGCGAACGCTGAGCGCTGACCCATGAGAGCACCAGTTTGAAAAGAGTGAAAATAGCATTGCAAAGGAGCACAACCAGGTCGGCAAAGAATAGGAACAGGGGAGCGTGTAGCAGCGTGGGCAATGCTTCAACCAACCAGAATAGGAAAAACTTCTCAACGCCTTCAAAAAAGTACGCACGGACCCGTGCTCGCTTGTGTGGACTGTAACGTGGCTGAGTGACTCTGAGGTATCTTCGTGCCCGTTGTTGTAACAACGTCGCAAGTAGAGCACAGGAAATACTAATGACCAAGCTCATGAACCAAAGTGCGTTCACCCAAATTGCATAGTTTGGTGGAGAAAATGGGGGCGGGAATGGGGGGGGAAACATTCGGTTGATTCGGGTCGGCGATAGCTTGATAAATGTTTGCGAGGTAGAAGTTGGAGGTATCCTGTGGATTTGGTCGAATGTCCCGAATTGAAACTGAGATCAACGATGCGACAGCGGCAGAGAATAAATCTATGGGAGATGAGTCTGTGAAGCAGTGCACGGCAAATAATGACGCACAAAGATTGAGAATCCCGTCTGCATCCGCTTTCCATCTTCTTATTTTCTTCCGTCACCATTTCCACGTACATTGAGAAAATAGGATCAGACCCATCGATAAAGTTAGACACTGCCGTGGGTGCTTGAGGTGCCGACTAGTACCTTTGGACGATAATCAATGGGTCACGCGGTAGTGACTAATCGATGACAAACGGTCTCCGAACGCAACGCACACGGAAGTAGAGGAGAGGAGGATAAGATCAGTCCGAAGGCTGATACCGTTCTGAGACCGAGCTTGAAGCCTTATATACAAGCAATGTACGTATTAGAGGAGGCAATATACAGTTGGGAGCCGACGCGCGTTATTGGGTGACAGCGAGGCTTGGTGGGTTGGTATTGACGCTGAGGTGGCTGAGGGTCCGTAGATGTCGGGCGAGCGTAGGATAGTAACTTACTGATCCTTACAACGATCTACACGAGACGTGTACCATTCCCAATGCAAAGATTCGCATATTCAACGAGACACAGGGTCCGACCCTGGCCAATCTCCGTTGCCCGTGTAGTCGAACAAAGGTGGCATCAAGAGTAGCAACTGAGCCAAGCCGCATTGCCATGGCAACCCACCTCTCACTATATCCCATACTCCTCGTCCCTTTGACCATGGACGGGGGACAGCGTGTCGACCGTACACTCGGGGTCACCAGAAAGTAGATCACATTTCCTAAGGTGGGACTGGATGGTGAACCGAACCGTTCAGAAACATTGGAATCGGATAGCAGCTGTAATGGGGAATTGCGCTTACTGGAGACCAATTAATGCTGGTGTCGTCGCCTTTTCTCGTATTTAGCTCTACCGTCTGGATACTTGTGGAGGGCTGGAAACTGTCAACTGTTGGTGCTCGCGACTGAGTTCCGGCGAAATGGAGCGATGTCACTGCCGTGGCACGAAGTTGGTCGGAATCCAGGATGCTTGCGTTATCACCACGTTCAGATGATCGGCGGTCACGAAAGTAGATGCGATTGTTGAGGCTCACTAAGAGCGTGTTAGAGTATCTGACACATTCATTAGCGCTTTGGCTCGTACATGGTGCATAATCTGTCGCTCACAGTTTCCCGATAATCTCACTTCTGTTGCAACATCAGCCGTAAAGGCACATAGTGACAGTCAAGAGAACGTACGTGTATGCGTAATATACCTCGTTCTATGAACGAAGCGATCGGATCAGGCGATGGATCATAGCATATCTCGGTGCGACTTACGGGGAAGGCGACATAAAGCACAAGGGTCAGGACAAGCGTGCCAGCTCAACAAGAAGTTAGATGTACGTCTGTGTGGTTCCAGGAGACAGGTACCAGTAAGTGCATTTGTTTCCATAGTAAGCCGTATCACGCGAACTGATACGAAGTTGCAGAGCTTGCTACTCGTCCTTCTCAGCTGTACAAAAAGATCTCGGTCAATGCACTAAAGGATCCAATAGGGTGATGCCGTACCAGCAGCGTCATCGCCACCGCGATCAGGATGTCCGCCAGGGCACTCGATATCAACCATAACTAACAAGACAAAGTATCGGTGGTATGGCCACTTCGACCAAAACCAGTCTGCGTACATATACACCTGCCTTGGTAACCGCATACTTTCCAACCATGATCGCCTAAACGCTGTGAGATAAGCCATTTCGGTACTGTAAAGTATGTGTGTAGAACCGACTTTGATGCCTGACCACACCGCCCCGACTGATTGAGTAACCATACTCTGTACCCAAGAAAACGTCAGCAGTGTGAAGAAGGCAGGGACGGTCAGAAATACATACGACGGCAATGACACAACAGATCCACGACGACCGTCTACTCAGCATCCAAATTCGATGACAGAAGTATCCTTGAACGACGAGCGAAATAACTGCGGTAATGATAGGATTGTCTACAGGGGCAAAATGGGAATTCCCGAGGTGCACGTTGCCAAATCCATCAACAAACCAATAGTAGGCATCGGCCCCAGTCAATGCAGTTTGAGCGGTCTCCAACAGGAAGACGAAATAAGCTGTTCAGAAGATGCCTTCGCCTCACAAGCCTTCCGAGAAATGTTGAAGACTAACCTAGAAACTTCACGGGTCGTCTGTCTTTTGGAAAATTATAGCTGTATACATCTGAACATGTGAGTGGAATAAGCTAAGCTTTCAAGAGAAAGGTCTCATACAAAGCTGGACACAGAGGACGCCGTACAGCGTCCAGTTGAATAGAGGGCCGAAGAGCTATGTGGATTGATGAGTATATCGGCTGCATGGACAACAGAACGTGGGCAGAACGAGGTCAAACGTACAAGAGGGGAAGCTCTACGGAAGGTCGGGGGAAACTGAGGTGAACCGCTAACACTGTAGAGTATACACCTACAGTCTCTTAACGTCTGGGGAAGTGGATGGTGACTCAGCCCTTGATATCTCTGAAGTCAAAAACATGAGCACTACAGCAGCACCAAGAGGGTGGAGACGACGAGGGATGTGAATCCACAAGGTCTTTCTAATGAGTGCCGAACGAAGTGTCTATGTTGGGGTTCAGTCGGAAACGGCCACAGCTGCCCTACTATACCCCAATAGACTTAGCGTATAAATTTTCCATTTGATTTGTTGAACTTACATATAGACTCCGTAGTCACAGTAGTGACATTGACACCTCAGTCTTTTCTCCCGAGGACTAAGGTCAGTACTGTACTTCCGCATCTCAGGCGACACGGCTTTCCGCGATCGATGGAATCGCCAAGGCTCTGACCGACTCGTCCATCTTCGACTTTGTGACCCGCTTGTCCGGCCTACGCGGTCCTTGCTGCGCAAGCGCTCTTCGGCTCGCTCGGGTATTCCCATGGGGTGGGCTGGATGACCTGCACGCTTGGCAGCACGCTCGGATTTCTTTTTCTTTTGGCATATTGGGGCGCTGCCGTGCCGTGCTTTTGCTCGTCTTGCTTCGCACGTGTCTATCTATCTAATGTATTTTCTCTTCGGATTTGTTTTTTTACGTGGAGCCAAACACGTGTAAACTTGAATAGAGTAGTAAAATGTGTCTTAACGCTGCCCTTGAGCCACTGCGAGCTCACCTGGCAGTGACGCAGAAGCCTCACCTGGGTATCAATCTCTATCTCATCAGCTTCGGTAGTGTTTGTGAATACTGGCTGCTTGCGTTCCTTGTTTGGAGAGTAAGGTCGAACGCCTTGATATACTATGGAGCCATTCCAAGATGAAGGACAAGGACGTTGCAGGGGGCAAGTAGTGCAATCGTTGCAGGTGTCTAATCGGTAACGGAGAACTTACATGGTGTGTGGTCGAGAGAACGTTGCTGGCGTCAAAATCGAGAGATCATGACAGTACGCCATCGCGTCGCACTGTGAACGTCGATTTGGATGAAAATCATCCAATCTGGTAATGATTTTCAGATTTCAGCCTAGCATAGACGACTTAGTGGCTGATTTCATTTCATCCTAACTTGTGGTGCTGATAATCATCCAAATAAAATGATTCTATTATCTACTGAAAATCACGCAAAACAAAACAACGTTAAATCGTCATCCTAAAGCACGTCTATGACTGGATGACTGAAAATCGTGGATGAATATCATCCTATTTCTGCGGTATCTCTGCCTCTACATTAGTACGGCATGCATGCATCAGACACATTACCTGCTGATCTCCGCACTCGAAAATTTCACATCCTTGGCTCTCCTGTAAACACGCGCGTCTTCCACTGGCACGCTGGACTCCCTGGGCGGTTGAGTATCATAAGACTGAGTTTTACTATCATCTTGTGCCTGTATTGTAGCACCAGCACCTGTAGGCGTGGACGTAGCGGATACCACTCCGGCTTTGACAAGAGCTTCAAACAAGCCAGAGATATTAGGGATAGCAGGGGAAGCGGTGCTCACAACAACAGGATTTGATAAGGGCCGAGATGTGTCGGTGCTTGGATTTGCTGCGCTGAATTAGTATGGGCTATTGGATACTGAGGATGGACGAGCGAAGCATTCGGTACGACCGTCTGCTGAAACGTGAACAAAGGCGGGTATGGCGCAGTATGGGGGGTACTTGACGGGGGTGGGGCGGAAGGGGTAGGGGCTAAGTTGGTGGGATTCAACCTAACAAGGGTGCGGAGTTGGGCCAGAATCTGGGCCAACTCTTCCTGGGATACGCCCGTTTCAACAAGCTTGCGCAACTGCGTCTTCGTTAGAAAATAAAATAGAAGTGATGTCTAGACGTACTTGGAACAAAATACCGATATGGTTTGAAGCAAAGGAGTCCCTTTCTTTCTGACGCAGGGCGAACTCTAGTTCGCTGAGAACTTGAGATTTCAGGACGAATGCATTACTGGGGTGGGATGACTGCACGTTGTTGATAACAGTCACTGTTACGTTCCTTCTGGACGTATCAATCCGACTTGGATTTAGGACCGGTTTGCTGAGTATACGCGTCGAAGGTCTTCAGTATCCCGTAGGCGACGGCTAGGGCGATACACAGAGCGTGACCAAGGTAAGCAAGGCAAAGGACGATGATGGCGAAGTTGAGTATGATGAAGGAGAAGTCGGCGACGTGCACGACTTATAGCAGGGAGCTGATGACGACGAAGAGTATGCACACAGGACAAGGAGCTAAGGCGCAAGGAAGGGAAGGTATTCCTCAAGATATCAAAGCTAAGGGGTTCATACGCGAACGCCCCTCTACTTATACTACTAGGGCTGGAGCTTTCAAGCCCAGCAACCCTAATACACAGCCGCAAACCCTAGTATCACAGTCCAATCACAAGCTGTACGAGTCAGCAGTCACATCAGTCACGTATCACACTCCGGTCCAGGCGCAAGCTCATCCGGACCCTTCTGGACCAGCTCTAGGCGGGTCACGTGCCAGGTCACGTGACGGCCAGCTCTCATTCCTCTAAGTCGATGGGAAACTCGCCTCGATGTGCCTCCAAGCGTCGTAATGCTCCTGAGTCATAGACCCAAACGCGCGGACATCGTCCTCTTCAAGGAACTCCTCGGGCATCTCAGGCACAAACGCAACAGTCACTAAGACGATGCGGTGTTATTGCTGCTGACGTTAATGTAGCTAAATACCATCAATATCACTACCATTGAATACCTCGTCAACGTCGGCATTGCCTGTGGGGTCCCACTCAGCACGTGCAAGTCCACCGCTTCGGTCAATGATAGCCCACCCACCACCATCAACTGTATACTCGATACGGCCAACTAGGGCCTGGATACTTGTGATGTCGACGAGGTCGAGGCTGCCCGTTGTGCTGTAGAGATGGATATCAATGCCTTCAAGATCAGCTGGTCCTGGGGCTTTGATCTTGCAGTTTCGAATCGCGGCAATGATAATGGGCTTGTGAGGGTCTAGCCGGGTGTCAGAACAAGAAAAAGTAATGAGGTACAGATGTTCGAGTTGACCATAAAAGGTCTGCAGCTCGAAGTTTGGTTTGCGACGGCGCATGTGTGCAAATTTATCTACTAACATCATGTACTGATCACGTCCAAGTCAATCGCGATTGCGAGATCGAGTAAAAGTATGCGACTTACCCGCACAAACGTTGCATCCCGGCGATCTGCAGTGGGTCGCATGACTCGGAGACCTGAGGAATGGATCGTATCCCCGGCTTCGCTGTCTATCCGCTGGACTTTCCCCCACTCCTCGATCTTTGCCTGTTGGAGGTGTTTTCGAATAACTGAGATGTGAACTTCAAATCGCGTTGAAAGCGCAGCAGCAATTGAGTTCGACAACCCTGTTGGCAATGACGTATGGCCTGCGCCTTGTTGGACGACCACGCGGGGATACAGGAGTATACAGGTTGGGTCTTCAACGGAAAAAATTAATCAGATCTGTGTTGTGAAAGCGATGAAAGTGTGCTGGGACTCACAGTGAGGGCTCTTGTATGCTCCCTGCAGCACGTTTTTCGGTTGAGGCCGTAACGAGAGCTCATCTGCCAAGCCATAGATGGCCTTGATTTGTGTAAGCTGTGCATCTTCGAGAATGTACCGATCGATGCTAGAATAGGGGGACCGTCGGTTTCTGATCGCGGGTTTGAGGCGATTACAATAGCGTTCCATTGGGAATGCCCAGTAACACCACACAGGTCCGCAAGTCTTGATGCTGTCGGCTATGTGAAGCAATGCGTGGATGGTGACTGGGCATGCAGACATACGGCCTGCGTCATGTTGATAGTAAAATCTGTAGATGATCAGAGTCAGCGCAGCTATAATACAGGTTTGTGAAGCGTACCTTTCATATTTTTCAACCCAGTCAACAAATCCGTTGCGAACGGTGTCGATTTCTTCACCCGTTATCTCAAATTTGAGGCACGTGGTTAAGAGCTTCACAAGGAGGATGAAGTGCTTGTAGTACTTCTCATTCTTGAATCGGCGCCACAGCAGAATGGGACCGATGTAGAGCGTCCAGAAGGACCACATATCAGCTGTGCACATGTAACGATCTCTCGCGATGTTTGGGACTCGAGAACCGTAAGCCGATGGGATCGTTGAGCCAGATGACGCTGTGAGTGTACCAATCCCTTCCCAGATAGCCTTCGAGAGCTCATAGGACTCATTTCCCTGATCGAGCCCCTTAAACTCGTGCGTCCAATGGAGTAATAGGTTTTTGATTGTGTTTTCCCAGATAAGATGCATGAAATCGTACGGAAATGAGTGAGGAAAGAAAAGAGAATAGACAGAAGAGAGGAGAGGCGTGCCCTTGATGCCGTACTCTTTTGAGAGTCTGTCGGCGGCGGCAATGGTAGTAGCAGCATCAACCTCAGCGGCCTGAGCAAGCAGCCCATTGTGTGTTCGCAAAGGGAGGTTGTATGGATCGTATTTCTTCACGCGTTCACCAGATTGGTCCATTCGGACATCAGGATGAGATGAATGATCCAAGGGAACATAGTGTGTCGTCCCTGGCTGATCGGGTACCCGTAACCCTCGGATCTTGCACATGCGGCATGGAGAAGCACCATTGTGCCCTTTCATCCACATGATCATAGACATGGCTGGGATATCACCAAATATAATGATCAAGTGGGCACGTAGAGTGAAGTAAGTGCCTTGGAGGCCATCGAAAGAACGAACTCCATAAGCGAGACAAAAGAGTTCCTGGAGAAAAGGCCACAAGAATGAGTCGAAGTCTTGTGGCTTCTTCGGGCCGGGAATGACACCAAGAGCAAGGATTTGATCAACGTGAAATCGTATCTCAGGGGGGAGATTGTAATTGAATAGGATGATCGGCCAGGTGGTACTCTTTTGTCTGTTAAAAGGCGCAAACCCATCAGTAGACAGGCCAAGTGCTATGTCGCGGTGGTCGTCAAAGTATCGATGTCCGAACGTCTTCTTGTCGATCTGGACATATTTTGACTTGAGCGTCTTGTAGTTCTCGCCATCGAAGATGTCTGTGATGACCCCTGGAACCGACTCGCACTCGGACTGAGATCGATATTGCATTGTTGTCGCGACATCAGTATTTGCACAAAAGGCTTGTAGCCGAGGGATGAGAGGAAGGTAGGTAAACTTCTTGCGGGGCTTCCCATTCGGGTGGTATCGCGAAAACCCACAGTACGTGCAGGACGTTGCAGTCGAGTGGGGACCAGTGTAGCACAAACATGAGTTGGGGCAGCAGTCGTATATTTGAGCACCAAAACCGGCTAAAAATGCTATACGAGAACGGAGTTGCGAAAGCCCAGGAAGTGGGGTCGTGGTTTGGAATGTGTAAGGTGCCTTCTTCCAGGCGGCATCTGGCATGTGTGTAGATATCTTGAAAGCGAACGCCCGACATATTGTGCGATCGCATTCATCGAGCTTTTCGTCTAACAGAAAATATCATTAGTTTTATCAATTCTCAGAAATAAACTAAGTACGACTCACCAATATTGGCATACCTAGACTCAAAGTCTTCTCCGAGCTTGTTGCGAATGCTAAAGCCACTTTCTTGATCCAACACATCCCGGTCGATGACATCTGACTCATCACTGTCAAATCCGTCTTCGAGCGGGACATTTGAATCCTCGCCAGAGTCCTCATCGGGGTCTGACGGTGGGTCTAAGTGGTTGTGGCCCTGGTGCCATCGTCGTGACATGGTGGCTACAAGTAATTGATCTGTGTCGTGCACCTGTACAGAGCCTTCAATATGGTGACCACTGGCACTTTCGCCATTTGGAGTCAATGGCCCCAGCATTTCGACGTTGAGGGAGAGTGTGCCAGTGTCTGGGCCAGGATCAACAGAACACATATCTTGACATTCTAGGGGTTTGGACATGGGCTTTGTTTTTGCAGGCTTGTCACAAGGAGTGCGCGTGGCTTTGAACGCAAGTCGAGGACGTTTGTAGGACACGGGGGTTGTGAGGAGTTTGAGGTCCCGGGCCCGGCTGCGGTGTTCACGCTCGAGCCTGCGAGGTATGCGCTTGTTACAGCAGATGCAAAAGACGAGCTCCTGACTAGTCATGTTGCCGGGATGTTGACTTGTAGACGGAAATGCGAGACAGCCCAGCCTAAGTCGAATCAATAGAGTTGAATTCGAATTAGTATTGCACGTGCACATTGTGTCAAGTCGAACTAGAGAAAAAAAAACAGGGAAAAGCCGAACCATCACCCCATCCCCCATTTGAGCAAAGGCTAGCCGCTCTCGAATATCAACATACATGTCTCTCAACGCAGATGAAGATGCCCCCCAGCCACACACAACAAGGAGGAAACCCAGAAAGCCTCTCAACGCAAATAAAGACACCCCCCAGCCACGTATAACGAGGGCTAAGGGACTTGGAAATACGCAGAGTAAGTTTAAAATAGCATAATCCCAAGTCGTTAACACACCTGGGTTCACATTACAGAGAGCAAGGACACCGGCCAGCAGGCCAAGCCTGCGTCTGCTACTCATTCCACCCCTGAAAATAGCGGCGAAGGCGTTGTTGAGGACGGCGACGAGGCCGAGGTCAATGCACGCATTAAAAAAGCTACAGGTGAGACCGGGAACATGGATAAACTTGATGACTTACATATGGTTAGAGGATCTGAGAAAGCTTGAGGCAAGGAAAGCAGCGGTTTCCAAAGAACTCGCTCAGGTTGAAGCTTCTACTGGTACCGCTGTCGCTACTTCAGAGCTCAAGATCAAGCGCCCGCCCAAAGGAGTAAACATCCAAGTGGGAATGGGATTGGCGGATGACGGGCCTAGATATCATGCAATCAGAGTATGTTCAATTCTTGCAAGGGGAATGAAAACTTATCATCGCTTAGCGTTGTGTAACGGCCCTTATCGGGGAGGCGGGGATAAATTGGGAATTGCCGTGGTCACAGGTCCCAGATGTCAAAAAAGCGAAGCTGTATCAAGCCGTAAGTTCAAGTAGTTCTGGCAGCGGTGATACCTAAACGTACCTTACACACCAGGCTCGCAAGGAGATACCCTACTTGGCCAAGTTCTACAACGACTGGCCAACGAAAGAGCTCGCCATGCAGTTGATGAAGAACAAGCGAGGCCATTCGTACCGTCGTGGTTATATTGAGGTACCAGAACAATATGCTTATCTAAAGAAGAACGCAGCCAAGAAAAAGCAACGGGCTCAAGGGAGCCGCAGCGCCAGAGCTACACCTCAGTTGGGTGGGAGCGACTCTGAGTCAGATCAAGAGGGAGGCACAAACGACGTTGACAGTGACAACGAACCAGCCGATAGGTCCACAGTTGCCTCAGGTTCCACATCCAAACGTGCCAGACCGGAGACTGTGGCTGCCCAGCCACCAAGGAAGAAGCAGAAGAAAACTGGTACCGCAAAGTCAACAAGGTCCATGGCCACGGCCAAAGGCAAAGGAAAAAAGGCAAGTCCCATTGAGACTGTGCCTGAGGAGGACGGGATGTCGACAGTAGATGGTGATGAGGACGTGGCAGATCTGGAAGAATAAGCGGGTGGACAAAGGGGGCAGAGTGGGCCTATTGCCTCGAGGCTGACACAAGGTACGTGATCTACTCCGAGTCGGCATCGTGAGGTAAGCCAAGCTCACAATGACAACTTTAGGTGTGCATGCCACATGTGCGCAGCTTCGATTCTGGTCATCAAGCTGGTCATTTAATACCGAATTCGGATCCAGTTGGCATGAGGGTTGACAAGTTGACAACGATGACAGCCATCACATGAATCTGACCGCATTCGTATTCCCTGTATATATATAGATCGTCGACATCGTTGATTATTATAGAATGATTTTTGGCTGAAAATCAACCTAAATGGTGTGCTGAAAATCATCCAACGGAATCTCGGGAGCGGTGATGATTATCATCCAACAAAGCGGGATGATTTTCATCCAATGGCCAATACTTATATTAATCCAACAGTTATCAGCCAAATTGACGCTGATTTTCATCTAAAAGTATCTACTGATTTTCATCCAATAATCGCCTTGATAATCACTACTGATTTTCATCCTAAGGATAGCTTACGGTGTGTCGTTTTTGGATTGGCTGATTTTGTACAGATTTAGGATGAACAGCATCCTAATTTTGTCATCCTACTTGATGCTGATAATCACGCGTGGAATACTGATATTCATCCTATGAAAGAGGTCGTTTAAGCGTTACATAGGATGACTTATAGGATGAAATTCATCCTAATTTGCGGTCACAGTGGTCTTAGGCTATTTCGCTGATAGCAGGCCCCCCGATAATGCCGAATAAGGTCGGGTATGGATTTTGGCCGATTTTGGCCCTCGGGGGTTGACCGGAACTGGCCCAATTTGGGCCCTCATAGGTGGACATCGTACTCGGCAGTGGCCCAGCACCGGAAATCCTCGTGACATGGGTGGACTTTTGTACCCGACCTCTAGAGAGTGTAAAAAAATCGTAATAATTCAATAAAAATCGTAAAAAAAATCCTGCTACCTGTAAAATACTTGCGCAACCACCAAGGTTGGTGGGGTGCGAGGTGCCGCAGCCTGAGCACGTGCATGTTGATTTTACTAGATTTTGGCTATCGTTCAGAGGCCTGTACATGAACCGCAGACTCGGACGGACTGTTTCCACTGGTGCTGTAGAGTCTCAGCAACCACGTACATACGTCTAAGAAGTCCCTAGTCATCTGCGTCATCAATCGTGTTGAGCGCAGAACTAACGAGCAAGTGATGTGATAGCAAAGAGCTAATAGACAAGTTAACTTCAGAGGGGAAGTAAACTCTAATATATACACACCTAATAGACAAGTTACTATAGACTGTCTGTGAGTAAAGGTAGTGTAAAGGAAAGGTAAAAGGGACTTACACTTCAGAGGGGAAGTAAACTCTGAAGTGTGAAGGCGTAAACAGCAGTCCTTATATACAGGACGCTTAGCTAAGAATGGTCTGTGCGCACTGGTGACCCAAACACAATACATGTGGTCTGTGCGCCAGAGGGAGAAATGCCATTGGAGGGCAGAGAACAATAGCTGCCTAAAGCAGACAATACCGGTATCTTAACAATAGAGAACAATAAGAGCCATGTATGGCTCTGTCAATAAAGATAAACAAAAGCGGTCCGTACAAGTCCGTAGTGTCCAAAAGAGTCCATAAGGGACAGATACCGAATATAGTATATGGGCTGACACAATCAGATCCCACGAGACATGTGACTTATGCAGTCGCGTCTCAACAAATCGCGTTGCATTCAACCCTATTTCTGCGCGAAGGCCTCAAAAGGCCCCTGACTGCCATAAGAACTGCCTGACGGTCAGAACTCAGGTCTTGGAATATGTTTTCGAAAAGTCCTGGGAGGAGCTCAAGGAAGTTGCTTGCAGTGGTCCGGCAAACCATACTCGGTAATACCATGCAAAGGAACGCGAGTGAGGGGAGATGTGCGAAATGCATGGTCCGTGTGGCCATGCACTCCATGGTTCGAAATTGGCGCTGTCGAATGTGTTGATAGCACCAGACTACAAGGTAAGAAAGTGCTCCGATTGATGTAGTTGATGACGTCCACGAGTGTTTTGCGTTCTTAGCACCACTCTTCTCGTACATCGTAAGTACTGAAGGAACAATGAGCGCAAGAACTGTTAAATAACGACTTAGACTCACCTTCCACCAACACGAGATTATCGTCGACCACAGCAAGACCAAAACACCTGTTCGTGAGAGAAACAAGAAGACCAATCTTCGCCGATTCCAGAGAGTTCGCATTCTTGAGTGATGCGAATGCGCTACCCCGCTGCTTTACAATCTGTTATGTGAAGACTCAGAATGAGTAATTCTCATCATATACCCGAACTGTACAAAGCCACTCACGTTGTTCGCCGATCTTCGAGCAGCAGCCTGGGCATTTGCAACGTTCCCGGAAGCCGTAGAGTCGCTGCCAGCTGGGAAGGAGCCTGCAGCAGCTTTTTCAGTGGTCCACCGGTTGCGATGATTCAAGCCCGTGCTTCCTGTTTGCGCCAACTCAGAACTAGTTTTGATTATCTCATTAATCTTCTGTGACAGTTGTTGCCGCTCTGAGTCTGGTGAAGCTGGCGCCTTGGGCTTGTGAGACACGCACAGAACTTGCTTCTTCCTCAGACTGGTGCTTGAACCGCATGCGAACGAGTGTTGAGAGCTCGAGTTCTTCGGTGTGTTCATCTAGGAAGAGGCGAAATCGCAAGCGTTCTTCCGCACAGTGAAATGGAACTTATGGAAGAGCGCACCGTCAAAGTAGGGTGTAAAGTCCGAACGCTCCTCGTCGCCAATGAGGAGCTCGTCCCAGAGCTTAGCGATCTCGCCACGCGCGTTCTCCACAAACGCACTCATGCGCTCGCGCTGCAATTTGAGCATGCGTTCGAGTTCTGCTTCGTACTCGCGGACCGTTTCTTCTGTGCTGCCACGATGCGCGTCGACGAATCCATCCATCGCAGCGTCCGGAACGCCCAACCGACGCCACAACCCCTCCGGCTGGTCGTACATAGCCTGGACGTGCGCTTCGCAGCGACGCTGCAGGTCCTCGAGTGTACCACGGGTTGCCTCAGCTCAAGCGACCAGACCAGGAGTTGGCTCGACGCCCTCGAGCTTGGTACGTTGTGATATTGTTTCCCTTTCCCGATCCAGAGATTCACATCACCGAACTTGTCTGTAGTGAGTTCAGTGACGACAACAGGTGCATGTAGCTCAGAAGCAGCTGACATCGTGTTGGCGATGTCCAGTGGAAACACAGTAGAAATTAGCACAGAAAAAACTCGAATTCATGGTGAATATATACACAGATGTGTTCATAGTATTGTGTTGTGGCAGCGTAGCGAGTGTGTGGAAGGACTACTGGCACAGTACTGGCATAGATGAGCAAGCGTTATAATCAAGGTTATAATTGTTCCGAAGCTGTAGTCAGCTGAACAAAGTCGAATAACTGCTGAACAAAGTGTAGCAGTAGTGTAGCTGAGCCGAGCCGATCAAGACACAAAAGTTTTCCGGCTGTGGTCAAAGTGTGGTCAACCACCAATGGGTGGACTGATCCCCGACCTAGTACCGGATGCCTCTGGAGGCGCGTCTCGGGGGTGGACGGGGAAACCCGACCTCGTTCCAAAAAAGGAAATTAATGGGTGGACAAATGCTAGCCGATACCCAACCCTCCTTCTATAAAAGGTATACGAATGGGTGGACCCGACCCCGACATTTATCAGCATTATCGGGGGGCCTCTGATAGCCCTGGTTTTGGCCCTGGTGCCGCCGTGATTACCTTATTACGGCGCTTGGAGAATGCGACGATGTAAAGTACGTGCCTGCGGTGCTTGACTGTCAGATGGGCCACTTGTTGCTAGTGTGAGCAGCGTCGAGCGTTCCATATCGCCGGAGCGGAATTGTTTCTGAGGGTCGAAGGGATTGAAACCATCGTTCCTTTCGTTTCTCCTCTTTTGGTGCTCGTATTCTCTGCCTTCAATACAGACGGAAGGGCTGGATCGGAAGGATTCAGATCAAATGGTCAATATTCGGTCAATACTCATTGAAAATATACGTTGTCGGTGCATGAGCCATTTTGTGCCCTCGTTTCTTCGTCCTGCATTTCCGTCCCTCCCATTTCTCTCTCTCTCTTCACTGGCGGCCATAACTTGGGGCATCCGACAGATTGCAACGAATAAGAGTGTGGCGCAAAACGAGAGCGAGACAGTAAATTAAACTGGGAGATCCAACAGACAGACGCGTTCGGGGACAGCATACGTAAGCGCAGAAGCAACAAGCAACGTCGAACGACCAACTTGTACTGTACTAATCTTCGGTGTCCCAAGCTCCTCCCAAGATGTCAACGCAATGGAGGCAGGATAGGCCCGGGAACAGGTACTTCTAGTGATGGTAAGGTTCGGTTCTGAACCTCGGTTCGAACCTGAACCGGACCGGTCTGAACCCCAATTTCGGGTTCGGGTTCAGCTGTTGACCTGAACCGAACCAATGGTTCGGTTCAGGGTTCAGCAAATTCCTGAAACTGGAGAACCAGTTCTGAACCGGTTCTGAACCAATGAACCATTGAAAATATGCAAAAAATTTAGGCACTCAAACCAAAATCAAAAGTGTTCTATTTAGTGAATGGCATGGATTTATGTACCCATGCAGGTTCAGCCCGGGAGTTTGGGCAGGTACGGGTATGACTCAGAGTACCGAATTTGTGACCCTCGCGAAACCTGTCCCCAGTGGTCACCGGTTACGGGTTTCGCCAGACCGGACGCTGCTGCAACGTGTCAACAGACTGCCATTGTTTTCCGATGCTCACTGGCAGCACTTGTCGACTGCGTTCCTTGGCCCAGGGAACCCTCAATTTAAAGAAGCTAAGTGTTTTTCCTTTGTCTGACCCTTTTAGCTAACTAACTACAATGTTTTCTAGGTTTCAAACATGTTCTTGGCACTGCCTCCACCTCGCCTGCCATTGTCATCCGACGCGCTTGTCAACTGTGTTCCTTGGCCCAGGGAACCCTCAATTTATAGCTAAGTGTTTTTCCTTTGTCTGATCCTTTTAGCTAACTACAATATTTTTATTTCTTTCTAGGTTCCAACCACGTTCTCGGTGCTGCCCCCACCTCGCCCCGCGCAGGCCTGTATTGCCACCACCACCTTTGGCTTGCAAGTTGTTACGTTCCTTCTGGACGTATCAATCCGACTTGGATTTGGGACCGGTTTGCTGAGTATACGCGTCGAAGGTCTTCAGTATCCCGTAGGCGACGGCTAGGGCGATACGCAAGGCGTGACCAAGGTAAGCGAAGCAGAGAACGATAATGGCGAAGTCGAGTATGATGAAGGAGAAGTCGGCGACGTGCACGACTTAAAGCAGGGAGCTGATGACGGCAAAGAGTTATGCACACAGGACAAGGAGCTAAGGCGTAGGAAAGGGAAGGTATTCCTCAAGATATCAAAGCTAAGGGGTTCATACGCGAACGCCCCTCTACTTATACTACTAGGGCTGGAGCTTTCAAGCCCAGCAACCCTAATACACAGCCGCAAACCCTAGTATCACAGTCCAATCACCAGCTGTACAAGTCAGCAGTCACATCAGTCACGTATCACACTCCGATCCGGGCGCAAGCTCATCCGGACCCTTCTGGACCAGCTCTAGGCGGGTCACGTGCCAGGTCACGTGACGGCCAGCTCTCATTCCTCTAAGTCGATGGGAAACTCGCCTCGATGTGCCTCCAAGCGTCGTAATGCTCCTGAGTCATAGACCCAAACGCGCAGACATCGTCCTCTTCAAGGAACTCCTCGGGCATCTCAGGCACAAACGCAACACAAGTGCCAATTCCACCTTCTTGCAGCGCGCAAGAGCTGCCATGCCCCACCATGACACTACGACACCGGCATGGCGTGCAAGCCTCGCTACAACAACAGTGACACCGCCGCGATGCTATGACAGCAACACGACACCGCGGCATGACGAAGACCGCAACACAGCGTGTGGTGCTACAACAGCGACATAGCGCGCGGTACTACGACAGCAACATGGCGCTACAACAGCAACACGACACCGCGGCGTGACGAAGACAGCAACACGGCGCCGCAGCATGGCGAAGACAATGACACAGCGCCGCAGTATGGCGAAGACAGCAACACTGTGCCGCGGCATGGCGAATACGGCGACACGGCGCCGTGGCCCTTAGTTTACAAGTCTATAGTCACTGTACTAGTAGTGTACATGAGTTAATATAATATATTTGGGTATTTTGGGTGCACAGGTTGCAAGGGTGTAGAACCCTTGTGACGCTTGACTGACCCTTACCCCTCACTGCGGGTAAGGGTTTCAACGGGTACGGGTACGGGTACGAAAAAAAACCCGAGGGTTACCTAGGGATCGACACGGGTCGGCGAAACCCGTACGGGTCACGGGTACGGGTACGACGGGTACGGGTCAGGGTCAGCAATTCTGAACCCGTCCAAACCCGTACCCGTGGCACGGGTACCCGCGGGTACACGCCTTTTTTTTTGCCATCCTGTCTCACTCGAAGCACTCCTTGAGTGCTTGTTACATCCATATTCCAGCAGTTTCTGCCCTTTGTCTCAACTTTCAAGTGCGCCGTTCCATGCGCCATTCCACAGCTTGGGCTGAAGACTGACTTGCCCTTATTTTTCGGATCCACCCTCTTTGCGTTTCAAGCATGCCGTTCCACAAGCCGCGCCGCAGTCAAGATCTCTTGCTGCCTCATAGCCTGTCTGTCGCCAACCACGGACCACCCTCGTTCCTTGACCCTTGTCTCAAGCGCGCCTCGCCGCCATGCCGCAAGTTGTGCTGCAAGACTGGCTACTCAAACTGTCCCTCAATATTGCCACTCTCTGTCTATCCTCTATTTGGTGCGCACCGTGTCCCTTTTTTCCGCCTTTTTTTTAACAGCTGAATAGGACTTGACCGGTCAGATCGATCCTTCTGTCTTGCTCGACGCCTTTCGCGTTTCATCTCTAGTACACCATTCCTTTCCTAGTCTTACTCCTCCCTTTTTACCATGGCAAAATGGCCGGCGTTGTCCACATTTCGACTTCGCTGTTAGCCCGATGCCTTTCGCGTTTCATCTCTAGTACACCATTCCTTTCCTAGTCTTACCCCTCCCTTTTACCATGGCAAAATGGCCGGCGTTGTCCACATTTCGACTTCGCTGTTAGTTACCCTTGTTTTTTTCCCGTTTACTGCGGAGTCCGGTGGTCATTGTTCGTTCCGTAGGTCGACATAGTAGTACTCTAGCTGTCGTACTTAAACCTCCTCGATTTACCCCATCAATACACCATTCTACGCTTCCCTGTCCTCGTGTGTACACTCTACTTGCCAGCAATGTCTTCCAACTTCACCAAAAGTACGCGCAAGCGAAAGCCCACCAAACGTGTCATAGAAAACGGTGATCCCCTTCTCAAAAAACAAAAGAAGGCTACATCGACGACGACGACTACCACTGCTACTTCACCCGCTGCAGATCCTAGCCCTCCTCCCTGTGCCCAACCCCCCGTCGATGAAGGAGACGAGTCAGACGACAACGACGCTGCATCACAGAAGAAGACCAAGCCTGATGCGATCGACATATCGGACGACGACTCCTCTGTGGAAGTGATTGAGGATGACAATGCTGAGCTCGGTAGTGTCGCGTTTGCTTTTGGGGTTCTGCTGCATAGTACTAATTAGTTCACAGAACGACTATCCAAAGAGTGGGACGCACCAATTTACGTGTTCTTCAAGCCCACTCCAGCGATTGAGTACGTCAATCGCCGGAAGGCCCATGTATTTGAGTGTGCCGCTCGGAGTTGCCATTCCCGATTCATTCGGCGGTTCCTTGACAAGGGGGATGCAAAGTCAACAAGTAATCTGCGCCGACATGCTAAAGCTTGCTGGGGCGAAGAGGCAGTAGCCGCCGCTGATGAGACGGGTGATGTGAAGACTGCTCGTAAGGCCCTAGGAAGAGATCGAAGCTTTAATGGGTCAATTACCTCGGCTTTTCAACGCCTGGCCAAAGGAGTTGTCACTTACAGTCACCGCCAACATACCAAGGTGGAGGCTCGGTATGTCTTCTTTCCGGGCTTGGGGATGGGTGGATGAACTAAAGTGTTATTAGCGTCGAGTTCGTCCGTTGGATCACGGAGAGTAAGTGTTGCGTTTGTACCCGAGATGCCCGAGGAGTTCCTTGAAGAGGACGATGTCCGCGCGTTTGGGTCTATGACTCAGGAGCATTACGACGCCTGGAGGCACATCGAGGCGAGTTTCCCATCGACTTAGAGGAATGAAAGCTGGCCGTCACGTGACCTGGCACGTGACCCGCCTAGAGCTGGTCCAGAAGGGTCCGGATGAGCTTGCGCCCGGATCGGAGTGTGATACGTGACTGATGTGACTGCTGACTCGTACGGCCTTTGATTGGACTGTGATACTAGGGTTCGTGGCTGTGTATTAGGGTTGCTGGGCTTGAAAGCTCCAGCCCTTGTAGTATAAGTAGAGGGGTGTTCGCGTATGAACCCCTTAGCTTTGATATCTTGAGGAATACCTTCCCTTTCCTGCGCCTTAGCTCCTTGTCCTGTGTGCATACTCTTCGTCGTCATCAGCTCCCTGCTATAAGTCGTGCACGTCGCCGACTTCTCCTTCATCATACTCGACTTCGCCATTATCGTTCTTTGCTTCGCTTACCTTGGTCACGCACTGCGTATCGCCCTAGCCGTTGCCTACGGGATACTGAAGACATCCGACGCGTATACTCAGCAAACCGGTCCCTAATCCAAGTCGGATTGATACGTCCAGAAGGAACGTAACAGTAAGCGGCCATTCACGATTGTAAACGATCGCGGATTCCGTGCCCTCATGAAGACAGGGAGACCGGAATACTATATTCCCTCAGATAGGACCCTGTCGCGCGATGTAAAAAATGCCTTCGTGCATGTTCGTGGGCAGATCGCTAACATGTTACAAGTAAGCAGAACTTACCGAGCGCAGATTGTGTACTCACCTAAGACACCAGGAATACGACGGCAAACTCAGCTTTGCCACTGATGCATGGACCTCGCCAAATCATATGGCATTCGTCGCCATTACCGTCCACTTCGAGCGTGATGGGAAGCCAGTGGCAATGCTCCTGGACATTGTCAATGTGCCGAAATCGCATACGGGTGTCAACCTTGCGCGCGCATTTGCCAAGGTTCTAAACACTTTCGGGATCAGTGACAAGGTCAGTACTTTTATTTAGGACAGTAAAACGTTATACTCATCTTATCGGGCAGATACTGAGCGTTACTGCAGACAACGCATCCAACAATGACACTATGATTGATCATCTTGGAGTGCTCCTTGACGGCTTCCCTGGCTCTGCAAATCAAACAAGATGCTTCCTACATATACTCAACATCACAGCAAAGTCTATCATCAAGCAATTTGACTTACCGAAAGCCACAAACGGCGAGGTGATGGACGAGGCAGCACAAGCACTTGCTGACCTAGCAGACGGGCTTGAGGAGGAGGACCAAGAGGAATACAATGCCCAAGAAGAGGGAGAAGATGACGATCCATCACTAGACAGGTGGACCAATATTCACGACGGTTTGTCAGAGGAGCGAAGGAACAAGATCGACTTGGGCGTCCAGCCAGTGCGGTCGATGTTGACTAAGGTAGTCACATGACCTTTTCCCGCTATTGTTTACTTTACTAACTCAGAACGCAGCTTCGCAGGTTTGCGTATGCAGTGAAGAATTCGACAACCAAACTCCTCCTGCAGTGGTACACGACCCTGGCCTCTTGTCGTCTCCCTCGTCGTATGATGCCTCGAGATGTCTCGACTCGGTGGAACTCGACATTTGATATGCTCAAGTTTGCACTTGATTTTCGCCCTGCAATTGATGCAATGACTGCAGTGCGCGACCTCCGGAAATATGAGTTATCCCCTGTGGAGTGGGGTATTGCAGAAGAACTCAAGGTCGTTTTGAAGGTATATCCTCGCATTTTTATTCCTTTTCATTGCTGAATCACTTTCTCGAAGATATTTAAGGACGCGACACTTTTCTTCTCTCGGCGAACCCCAAATCTTGCCACAGTCATTCCCGCAATGGACCACATCGACAAAGTCCTCTCCACTGCATCTGATTCCCAACAGTATTCTCTTCCTATCCGTGCTTCTCTGGTTGTTGGGAAGAACGCGATCAACCGGTATTACAACAAGACGGACCAGTCTGAAGTTTACCGCATTGCCATGAGTAAGTATTCTTTGTATATTTCGTTTCAATCGTTCCTAATGTATGTTACTGGACAGTCCTTCACCCGCGACACAAGCTCGCTTACTTCAAGGCGCAAGACTGGGAAGAGCCTTGGATCGAGACGGCCTACACCCTCGTTCGTGAGGAGTATGACCGTTCATATGATGCTCCTGCAAGTGTAGATGGCGACGACACTGAAACTGACGACGTCAGTTCGCGTTCTGTTGATTCGGTATGTGTCTCTCAATACTTCTTCCTTTTGTTCTGACTTAGCCTTCTCTACAGCCATTTTCTTCGTCAAACAACATATTCGACCACTTACCGGACCTAGCCCCAACTTCATCAGACCTCCGTGATGAGCTTGATCGCTACCTCGCCACCGACACAGAGGATGTCAAGGATGGCCTTGAATGGTGGTACAAGAGACGCTCCACCTTCCCATGTTTATCCCGCATGGCTCGGGTTTATCTTTCGATTCCGGGTACGTCGTCCTCTCATCATTTGTGAGCTTTGCTTACACTTGTTCTCATTTTAGCGACTTCAGTCGACGTCGAACGCGTCTTTAGTCAAGGACGACTTCTTCTCTCTCACGTGCGCAGCCGCCTTTCCGCTCAATCAACACGCGCTCTCTTGTGCCTCGGCGAATGGAGTGTCCTTGACCTTATCAAGGACAGTGACATCAAGGCATCCATTGGTCCAGACTGCATTCATGACGAGGAGGAGGAGGAAGAGCTTGCCGAGGACTGGGACGCCATTCCAACCTTTAACTAACTAACTAGACTCAGAGCTGTCCACCACGTTACCGTTGCCACTGCACCTTGTGCAGGTTGAATCGCAAATCGTTGTCTGTGCTTTAGCCTGTGTGAACCCCCTCTCTGTGAGCCAACACGCGAAGCCGTCAAACCCGCGTGAACCTGTCAAACCCGCGTGAACCCGTCAAACCCGCGTGAACCCGCCAAACCCGCGACCCGCGACTGTACCCGTACCCGTATGCACGGGTTACCCGTACCCGCGACCACGGGTACGGGTTGAGGCGGGTACGGGTACGGGTTGAGTCGGATCGACACGCGGGTGACCCGTGTCAATCCCTAGGGTTACCTGGGCCACACACTAGGCTTTTGTTCAGGTTCAGTTCAGGTTCAACCCCTCCCCGAACCTGAACCGAACCATTGTGAACCTGAACCAATGGTTCGGTTCAGGGTTCGGCCTAGACCCCTGAACCGAACCAATGGTCTGGTTCGGGGTTCAGGAAAAAAGGTCAAAGAACCGAACCGAACCGAACCTTACCATCACTAGGTACTTCGCTCCCGCTTGGCTCAATCCCCACCGCCGACGCCCCCACAGATGACCACCAGGACCCAGTCGGCGCAGAATCAAGTACCGAGAGCGTATCAAACTTTGTCGGTGGCTCTGACATCTTCTCATTTAGAAATGGCTTCAGAAGAAGACAAGAAGAAGACTGAAGGATGGAATGCGGATGCTGATGGGATTCTTATATTTGTGTCGCGGACCCGCTCTCCCGTGAATTTAAGTGTGCTCCGTTTCTTCGTCCACCCGCTCCGGGATGGGCACGCAATGCTCAGACGGTTGCCACACGCAGAGCAACCGTCCCGCGTCGACGCAGCACCTTTCAAAACCGCGACCCACCTCTTCGATCGCCTTCGCAAAGGACGCCGCGGGCTTCGTGGCGATCCTGCTGCCCCTCTCGGCGACGCTCCCGTCTCCAGAAGCGCGCGCCGCACGGCTCAGCTGCGCCACGCTCGCCTAGTCTGCGTGCGGGCCCAGGGAGCTCTAGCCCGTCAGTCGGCGACCTGGATGTGCGCGCGCTCAAGAGCCTCTATGCCCTGGCGGTGGTACCACGAATACCAATAGCGGCGGCAACAGTGCCTCCGCCGCGCCGCCCAATTCGGGCCCGGGCACACCTGACTCACCGATATCACACTGAGATCACCCGTGGTCGTCGGCGGAGGCTCGGGCCCGGGCACGTTTGGCGTCGAGGCGTTCGCGCTGCTCGTGCAGGCGCTCATTGCGGATGACCGCGCGTTGATGGAGCGCCTCATACGGTTCGCGCAGGCGCACGACCTGCTCAAGAAGAATGCATAGCGGCACAGAAGCTCGCGCAGGACAGCAACGCTGCGCTCGGGACGCACCAGCGCCAAGTGCGCACGCCCGATGAATAGCTCGCGAGCTCGGACGGTTTGTACGCGCCTCTCTCTCTCCTCGCGTACCGCGGGAATTTTATTGATGCGCTTTGTCTTGACAGGAGCAGGTCGACCAGCTCGCCGCGGAGAAACTCGCGGTGGAGGAGCGCGCTGCCGAGCAGGCAGAGACGCTCCGCCAGCTCACCGAGGCGAACGGGGTGCTATCCGCGCGCGCGCTGCAGCTCGCGGAGGACGCGGCGGCGGCGGCGGCGGCGGCGCAGGAGGAGCTGCGCACGGTCAACACCGTGTCGGAGCGCGAGCAGACGCAGCGGCTTGTATCGCTCGAGGAGATCAACCTCGTGCAGACAGAAAACGGGAGCCTGCGCCAGCAGCTGCGCGCCCTTGGGAAGCTATAGCGATTCTGGTCGCGCCGTCTGGGGGAGGGAGCGTGGAGGCACGTTCGGACTCCTTTTCTTTTCTTCTATTCCTTTGGCAAACCGGGGACGCTGCCGTGCCGTGCTTTTGCTTGTCCTGCTTCACCATATCTGTCTAGCTACCTAATGTATTTTTTCTTTGGATTTTTTTTACATGGACAAATCGAACACAATTCTTTGACATTCACCAAGAGCTGAATGGCTTGAAACAAGAGTCATTCGAGTTCGCGTTCAGTAATCTAATCTGTATTTCGTCCACACAGCCGGGCGCATGTCCCCGGGCAATACTAAGGGCAATACAGTGTTTATTCATCACTTCTTTCGAGAATCCCTCTTCACTGCTCAGTACAATGAGAGGAGAGGTCTTCGCGTCAGGCTTTCTCCTCCTTTTCTACCACGCAATGCAAAAATGACACACAATAGAAGAATTAAAGCCTATCATTTAGCGACAACAAACTGTTGAGCGCTCGAATCGGTCGATCCCGTACTGCCTCATGGTGCCTTGCGACTAGCCAAGGGGCAGTACGCCTTCCACCCCAGTACAATGTCTTCTCCTTAATCAACCCACGCCATGTCCCGAGCTCATCCCGAGGACGTCAACGTCGCCGAGGCAGGTATAGACCCGGAAACAGGTACGCTTGCTCCCACTTTCCTCAGGCTCTGTCCTCATCGTGCTCGGCTACTGACGCCTCCACAGGTGACCGCCAGTACCCATCCCTGTGAGCGCAGAATCAAGAATCGAAGGGCGTATCTAACTTTGTCGATGGCTCCGGGCCTATCTTTTCAAAATGGCGACGGGAGAAGTGGCCGAAGCATGGCAAGCGGATGCTGACGGCATTCTCATCTTTGTGCGTCACTAACTTACTTTCCAATCCCATATACCGCTTCACAGACTCATATCCTGTAGACCGGTTTATTCTCTGCTGCCGTCGCGTCGTTAGTCTCGGTGTCAATCCAAGACATTCGACTAAACCCACAGGACACCTCCAATTTCTACCTTGCGAATATCTATCACACCGTTTCCAACCCAAATCAATCCAGCACTCTCCCTACTCCATCCCCATTCTCTCCACCGAACCATGCCGTCTGGGTCAATTCGCTCTGGTTCATGAGCTTGGTCATCAGTCTTACCTGTGCTCTACTTGCGACACTACTACAGCAGTGGGCACGGAGATACCTCAAGACCCCTCAGCCACGTTACAGTCCATATAAGCGAGCACATATCCGTGCTTTCTTTGCCGAGGGCGTGGACAAGTTTCTCCTTCCTTGGGCAGTTGAAGCCTTACCCACGCTGCTACATGTTTCCCTTTTCCTGTTCCTCGCTGGTCTAGCTGTTTTCCTATGGAACGTCAATCTCCCGATTTTCGGGTTGGTGCTGTCGTGGGTCGGCGTGTGCATGGCGCTGTACGGGTGTATCACTTTCATGCCAATCGTTCGTCATGATAGCCCATACCACACACCACTCTCCCTACCGGCCCTCTATTTCCAAGCAAGTTGCCGTGAAGTTCCAAGAAAGCACAAGAGTCAGGCAATGGGTTGCACATGTTGGTCTCCCACGCCGACGTGACGACGCTGAGAAGTGGCCGGAGGAGTTGGAGATCGCGCCCCTTGGAGAAGTTTTTTTGGGACCGCCTTGCGACGTCTTTCGCGAAGCAGGGCAGCGGTGCGTCCCGTGCCTCTCTCCGCTTCACCTGCTGACGCGCCTCTCTCCTTGCAGACCTGCGGCACACTGCCGCTGCAAGCTCGCACTCGTCGTCTCGCATCGCAGGCGACACAGCTCGCCGTAGTCGACGCGATCGCCATGACCATGCCCGACTCGACCATCTTCTTGCCCCTCCTCAGACTCGGCACGGACCTCGCTGCCCAAGTGCACTCACTTTCTGCGCTCCTCCGGATATTCCCGAGTAGCGAGGCTGGACGACCTGCACGCCTGTCGTATGGGAATCACCACCAGGCCCCAACTCAAGTAGAGCGCTGGACCATCGATGGTAGGCCTTCTCTCTCTCCACTAAATCCATTTCCTTTCTTTCTTAGAGAATGGCCCGCATTGACGCAGTCGTATAAAACAGCGGTCCGCGCCAGCTTGTTCACGGGAAAAGCCTGCGCAGACGTATTCGGCCTGCAGGAGTGAGCCGTTGATGGTCAAGTGCCTCGCGGGATGGCCCGCGTGGCTCACGGAACGTCGTCGCCCTCGCCCGGCGCCGTAACGAGGCAGTCACGGCGCCAGCAGTGAAGTAGTCTGAGACTCCTGTGGTGGGATACCCACGCCAGTCTCAAACGTGCGTGCGAATATGTCGTTCTCGATGTCAACGGCATCAGCATTTTCTCGACTACATGCCATATTAAAGTCTATTGTATCCACCGACCTGCTAGGTATTCCGCCAAGAGTGTCCTCCTTCAGCGTCCTTGTCCCCAATCTTGGAATGGTTCCATCATATCGACTTTGCAAGATGCCCTATGCTGCTCCCAATAAGAGACCCAAGCAACTAGTTTCCGCAGATACCACCGAAGCCGAGAAGATAGAGATGGCTGGGTGTACGCAGAAGCTTCCGTGTCACTTGCAGGTACGCTCGTCGTCACATTTCCCCTCGCCACTCGGGCTAACACACACATTGCCACGGTATTTGTACAGCGTAATATATAGCACAGAAGATGAGGGAAAGTATCAAATAGCGTCAGAATGGTGATATCCAGAACTCAATGTAAGGACCATCGTCCTCCTGGGCAACCTTGGAAACATTAATTCACTTTGTTAGTTTTTGATTACTAAGCACGTATCTTCTGTCGATTACGGAAATCGAACATCATCTGAATCCATGCCTTTACTTTTGCGTTAACGATTTCCGTCCGTGCCTTCGCCGTGTCTTTGTCTCTGTCTCATCGTGTTTCCTCTCTTCTCCATCTCTTTCTATACTTCCCCTCGGGAGTCCATTACTCGTTACACCAACAAGAATTATACCCTATCAGATTGGGGGACGCGTTAAACAATATCATATTGGCCATGTGGGGGGTGCGGAGGATGATTTCTATGCTCAGAAACAGGAGAGCGCCATGAAGGACCTGCAATGGCTACGTCAGTAACTGACGACGGCGACTGTGGTGGAGGCCGTAGTGGAACATCCGGGACGGCCATGATATTTTTTCGAATCGTCGAAAGTGGGTCAAGTACGTCCATTTCCTTGTGCACTGCAGCCTCCGTGAAACCCGTCCCTTCAACAGCAGTACCCGGATCAGGTGCAGAAGACAGCTGTGGTCGAGATGAGCCGGCGGGAGAAACGGGAGCCAGCACTGACGAATGAGATTCCGGCGAAGATATGTGGCCAGATCCAGTCACGGGAGAGTTTAAAGACGCCTGCGGGCCTGTAATGGGCGCGTCGTCTACAACCTGAATGGGAGAAGGTAGCGATGGAACATCTAAAGCATCCGAAGAAATACGAGGGTCTGCGATATGCTTAACGGGAACGGTACCATGTGGGGAGATTGAGACAGGAGGAGGAGACGCCGAAGGTTCCAGGGAGGAGAGTGGGATCGTTGTCGTGGGGGTGTTCGTGTCGTCTTGTATCGGAGAAGCGGTGATTAGGTCCTGTGAGATTGCAGGAATGCAGAGGTTATCGATGGTAGTCTGAAGAGCGGGGTGGGAGTGGCTGAGCGGTGGGACATCCGTGAGACTTTCAATGACGTGAAGTGGGATAAGCACGGACGGGTAAGGCGCATCTGGACGGGCAAGGGGAGCAGGTGCCAGCGCAGCGGTGCGAGCAAAGGGTGCGGAGGCAGAGTCGTCATGGATGTGACCAGCGACGTTGCACACTGGATACAAAGATGGCTGAGTCAGAACACCAATCGAATTGTCGGTGGAGGCGGAGAATCGTGTTGGGGTAGAATCGGTATCTTGATGTAGGGCGATGTAAGTGTTGCGAATCGGACCCAAGATACGGAACGCCATCCATCCGGCGTTGTGATTCTGTACATGGAGAACAATTTTATTCCAGAGTGCACAGAACTCGTGCCGCAGTTTGGGTAACGTGTTTTGTACGTTAAACTTCGAGGCATCTTCTAGAACTTTCGAGATCTTCGGCCGCAGCTCGGGGTGTTTCGGGAAAAACTGGTTAAATTGCTGGCGAGCAATGTGAATCAAGATGGCAAGTGACAAGCTGTCGCCATTGGTAGCGTAGTTTCGGAGGACAATCTCGGGTACGCCTAATTCACTGGAGGCAAGAATAAACCAAGAGTCGTCGCGCCGTTGCGCTCTCACTAGAATATAGGAGACCGTAGCCTGTGCAAGCGATGCAATGTCTTGGTCTTCACTATTGCCCCAGCCCCTCACGATATGACCGAATTCGGTGGTTTGCAATCCCCTGTATTGGTCGTGGAATAAGATGTATTCGAGGATACTCTCATATGCGCGAGGAACTTCAGGAAATTCGGTTGAACGAAGGGCCTTCGCGCAAATGACGGCTCTCCGGATTTTGACGGACTCGGGAAGTAAATCGGATGAAAATGTGCGCTCGAGAAACCCTTTCAATGTTTCGGAAAGCTTCCTTTTTGCCTCTTCGGTGAGATCGGGCAGAGGATCTTTGACCACCTTGGAGTTGCGGAAGCCGGGCAAGCCGGAAAAGAAGCGCTCCAGTTCGTGATCTTCGTCCAAACTGTCGAACGTCCACATGAAGGCGCGAGCGTCGATCTCTGCTTGGGGATTCAGAGCAGTTTCCTCGGCTGTCCTCTGCATGCCCTGAATGAGTAGTTTGTGGTAGCCGCTCTTAATTCTTGACAAATGGAACCACCAACGAATCTGAAATCCGACATATGCTATCCCAGTGACAATGAGCCAAGCCGATGATGAAAGCGACGTATAGTACGGGCTATCAAGACGAAAGATCGGCATCAATGTGATGCATCCGTACAAGGCTATGCACATGCCGACCCATGACAACACCAACTTGAAAATAGTGACGTTGACGTTGCCGAGGAACACAACTAAGCCGGCAAAGAACAGGAACAGGGAAATGTGGAGAAGCGCGGGAAGTGCCTCGACCGCCCATGGGAGGAGATATTTGTCGACGCCTTCGGCAAAGAATGCACGGATCCGAGCTCGCTTGTGTGGACTGTAACGCGACTGGGTGACCTTGAGATATCTTCGTGCCCACTGCTGCAGCAAGGTCGCGAGCAGGGCACAGGTAAGACTGATCACCAAACTCATGAACCAAAGTGAGTTGACCCAAACTGCATAGTTTGGTGGAGAGAACGGGGGTGGGGAAGCGGGGAGGGAAGTCGAAATATTGGGGTCGGCGACGGTCTGGTAGATATTTGAGAGGTAGAAATTGGAGGTATCCTGCGGATTCGGTCGAATATCCTGAATTGACACTGAGATCAATGATGCGACAGCAGCAGAGAATAAACCGGTCTATGGTCATTGAGTCAGTGTGAAGCACCAGATTACAAGACAGAGACGCACAAATATGAGGATCCCGTCGGCGTCCGCTTTCCAGTTCTCGGCCATCTTCTTGTCCTCTTCCGTTGCCATTTCCATGTACATTGAGAAAATAGGTCCGGAGCCATCGACGAAATTAGATACGCCATGCGGTTCTTGATTCTGTGCTAACTGGGGTGAGTTTTGAAAGTCACCTATTTTGGCGGTGGGTGGGTGAGAACGGTGAGGATAGAGTCATGTGGGGGTATGGTACCTGTACTGAGTCCCGCGTTGGGTGCGTTGGCAGCCTCGTGAGGAGTTCGGGACATAGAGGACTATGGCGATTGCGGAGAGTATACGGTTGGAACTGTGACGCGTTGAAGCGAAAGTGAGGGGATACATCACGTGACCGCCTCACCTCTCTGAGGCTCTCTCTCCGCTTTGGCTGCCGACGCGCTGCAGAAACACGGCCTGCCTCTGCAAACTCGCATACGTCCCTCTCCTGACCTAGCGTCGCAGCACAGCTTACCGTGCTCGACGCAATTGCCACGGGTCTGTCCGACACGACCATCTTCGATTTTGGTCCGCTCTTCAAGTCCTGCGTGGCCATCGCTGCACGAGCGCAGGAGCTCTTCGTATCCCCCCGGAAGTTCCTAAGTGGTGGGCTGGATGACCTCACTGGAAGGACGCCTCCGCATACACGACCAGGAAATATGGTACGTGACTGCACCCCAAGTAGAACGCTTGGTCATCGACAGTAAGCTTTCCCCCTACCAAGCATTTTCTTTCTTCTGGAGCTTTCTTCTGGAGAATGTCCTCACATTGGCGCAGCCATAAATCAAAATGATCTGCGCCTGCTTGTTAAAGGCCGGGCTCGCGCTGCCTGCGCAGACGTTTGCGCACGTATTCAATCTGTAGGAAAGCGCTGCTTACCAAGCGGGATGTTTCCCCACTACTCAAATTTACACATTTCGCCACGGAATTTGTATATGTACACACAAGACGAAGCATGGTGACATATGCGTATCCAAGAGTTCGGAGGGCGCGTTAAACCATATCATACAGGCAGTGCGATGGATGCGGAGGACAATCTCTTGTACGATCAGCATTTGGTTCTCGTAATGATGATCCCGCGATGGCTATGTCCGAGTCGGTAACATATGGTGGTGACGGGAATTGCGGTGAAATATCTAAGGTGGCCACAGAATTGGCGCGGATTGAGTGATTCACCGAAGGAGGGTCAAGAGCGGCCATTCCCTTGCGCAGTTCAGGTTTCGGGCTACCATCACGCTCGGCAGTAGCACCCGGATCAGGTGAAGAGGTCGGCGCTGGAGAAGCGCTGGGAGAAATAGCGACTATTCTCGAGCAAGGTGATTCTGGGAAAGACGGCAAGAAGTCGGATCGAGTGGTGGGCAAGTGTGAAGAGAGCGGCGGACAAGTAGGAAGTATATTGTCGGGAACTAGATTAGGAGGAGCTAAAGAAGGGAGGTTTGATGTATCGGAATGCGTGGGGAGGTCTGCATTGTGCTGGAGTATAACAGCAGCGGATGGGAAGGTATAGGAAAGAGGAGGAGCAGATATCGAAGTTTCGGGAGTGGGGTGGGGGATTGTCATCCCTGAAGCAAAAATGTCACTAGGAGTGGCTAGGGTTTCAGGAATGCGGACGCATTCGGTGACTGTCTCTGTCTGATGAGCGGGTTGGGAGTTGTCAAGCGGTGATACGTCCATGGGGCTTTCGGTGACATGAACCGGGACAGGTACAGGCGGGGAAGGCGCATCGGGACTGGGAAGGGAAGAAGGGACCAGCGCAACGATGCGAGCATAGGTGGTGGAGGAAGAGTGGCCGTGGTGGATATGGTCAGCGACGTCGCACATGGGATACGAAGTCGGATCACTCAGAACGTCGTCCCAATTGCCCGTGGAGATGGAGAAACACGTAGGGGCAGAATCGGTGTATTGATGTAGAGAAAGGTAAATGATACGAATCGGTTTGAGGATATACTCTGCGATCGTCCAATTGTTGTCATTCTGCGCTTTGAGGGCGATTCGGTTCCAAAGAGCACAGAATTCGTGCTGAAGTTCAGGTGACGTATCTTGGACATTGAAATTGGTGGCTGTTTCTAGAACCTTCGAGAACGCATACAACAACCAGGACCTTTTCTGGTAATGGCTAAATTGCTGAAGAACGACGTGAATCAGGATGGCAAGTGACAGGCTGTCCCCGTGTGCGGCGTGGTCTCTGAGGACAGATTCCGGGATGCCCAGTTCGCTGGACGCAAGAATGAACCAAGAGTCATCGCGCCATTGTGCTCTCACTAGAATATAAAAGGCCACAGCTTGAGCAAGCAATGCAGTGTCTTCGTTTCCACTATTGCCGCCCCAGCCCCTTAGAATGAGGCCAAATCTGGCGGTTTGCAATCCCCTATATTGGTCACGGAAAAGGGTTTTATATAGGACATCACCGTATGCGTCAGGAAATTCAGCTGGATCAAGGGCCTTCGCGCAAACAGTGGCTCGCCGGTTTTTGACAGGTTCAGGTAGCAAATCGGATGAGAACGTGCGGTCCAACAGCCCCATCAACGCCATTGAAAGATTCTCTTTTTGCCCTTCAGTGAGTCTGGGTAGAGGATCGTCGACCACTTTCGAGCTGCGGAGGCCAGGCAACCCAGCAAAGAAGCGCTCAAGTTCGTGATCTTCGTCTAGACTGTCAAACGTCCACAGAAATGCGCGGGTATCAATCTCCGATGGCGAATTCCGAGCGGCTTCCTCGGCTGTCTTCTGCATGCCTTGCACGAGAAATTTGCGATAACTTTTCTCCAGGTCCCGAAAGCGATTGTAGGCTTCGTGGCTAAAAAAATTCAACTCGGTGAGTCTCCGGAGAGCCCGAAATGTGACGAATGAGATCCCAATAACAATGTGCCACACGGGCAATGAGAGTGGGGTATGGTATGGGCTATCATGACGAAATATCGGGACGAGCGTGATACATCCGTATAGAGTTGTGCAAACGCTGACCCATGAGAGCACCAGTTTGAAAAGAGTGAAATTGGCATTGCAAAGGAACACAACCAGGCCGGCAAAGAATAGGAACAGAGAAGCGTGTAGCAGCGTGGGCATTGCCTCAACCGACCAGGGTAGGAAAAACTTCTCAACGCCCTCAAAAAAGAACGCGCGGATCCGTGCTCGCTTGTGTGGACTGTAACGTGGCTGAGTAACCCTGAGGTATCTTCGTGCCCATTGTTGTAACAACGTCGCAAGTAGAGCACAGGAAATACTGATGACCAAGCTCATGAACCAAAGTGCGTTCACCCAAACAGCATAGTTTGGTGGAGAAAATGGGGGCGGGGATGGGGGAGAAACATTTGGTAGATTCGGGTCAGCGATCACTTGATAAATGTTTGCGAGGTAGAAGTTGGAGGTATCCTGTGGGTTTGGTCGAATGTCCTGAATCGACACCGAGATCAACGATGCGACAGCGGCTGAGAATAAACCGGTCTATGACTGTTGAGGTAGCGAGATGCACGAAAATAGAAGATAGAGACGCACAAATATCAGCATCCCGTCAGCGTCCGCTTTCCAACCTTCGACCATCTTCTTGTCTTCTTCCCCCGCCATTTGCAGATACATTGAAAAGATAGGCCCGGAGCCATCAATGAAATTAGGTTCTCCCTGTATTACTTGAGTTAGCGCTGGCGCCGACGGGGGCGGGTACGGGTGGCCACCTATTGGTACGACAGCGGCAGTTGAGAACGGCAAAAATGGAGTCATGTGGGAGGGTACCTATCCCTGCTTCGGGAACGTTGATAGCCTCGTGAAGGATATGGGCCATCGGAAATGATGCAATGATGGCGTGTGTCCGGCAATGGTCGTGCACGCTCCCGCGCCGCGAGTTACAGTAAAGTAGGCCGGCTGCCTCGGTCCGGGATATGTCGCTAGCTAAGGACTAGCAAAGGCAGTGCTAAGGCCGAGGGGGGACTCGGGCAGCAAGCCTACGCAATCCGTGCGCGCCTTGACGTTTATTGTTCGCACCCTCTGAAAGTCACCACATCCTTCTGCTGCGACATTCGGCGCCAGCAAAGCTCCGTCTGGTCTCGATCGCAGCATCCGTAATTGTCCGTATTTCCTATTTGTTGAAGTGTGGAGTGCGCTCAGGCATGCAACACCTCGGCGTCGGGAGTCGGTCGCACCTCACGTGCGGAGAGTGCGGAGAGGAGACGGCAGTAGAGTCGAGATGTACGGACTCGTTACTTACACACTCATTTGATATTTACCTGGACTAACATTTTACGAGTCGTATTAGTTACAATCAGAGTGATCAGGGACAACCCTGTACCTACGCTGTTGAGCTATTACCTTACGTTTGTTCGTGTATACTCACCTTCGTTTTCTCCAGTATTTAGTCTCGCGTTGTACGCACTGGCACACCAGAAACTTACGTTCTATCTGGGGTGCCAGGCGAGTAGTCTTTTGTTCTTCCAATACAGAAACTTACGTTCTATCTGGGGTGCCAGACTAATTCACTCGCTGCGCTCTGACACTATTTATAGGGCTACACATCTTGCTACACATATTTTTCCGGATCTTGTAAGTATGAAGTAGGGTACCATGTATTGAAGGGACAACAAGAACACGTATGCTATCATACTTCACACGATATCATACTGGTCATGCGAAGGGTGCGGAAGATGGTGTCCTGTATGCTCGGTCCCGAGAGGGCGCCATGAAGGACCTGCGGCTGCGTCAGTAACTGACGACGACGGAAACCGTGGAGGAAGATCTGGGGCAGTCATAAAATTTTCCAGAATCGCCGAAGGAGTGCCAAGAGCGTCGCTCTCCTTGTGCAATGCCGCGGTAGCGGCGTCCAGATCAGGTGCAGAAGACGGCTGTAGACTAGACGGGCTGGGAGAAACGGGTACTAGTAGTAACGAATGAGATCCTGGAAAAGAAGGTGCATGGTCAGATCCAGTCACGGGAAAGTCTAAAGACGCCTACGGACCTGTCGGGGGCATATTGTTGAAAATCGGGGTGAAAGAAGGCAGCGATGAAACGTTTGGAACTCCGGAAGAAGTGCTGTGGTTTACGATGTTCGGAACGGCAAAGCCACCAGGGAAGGTTGAGACCAATGGGGTAGGAGGAGGGGCATGTGCCGAAGGTTCCATGATAGGGAGGGGGATCGTTGTTGTGGAGGTGTCAAGGCTGCCTTGTATTACACGAGTGATGACCAGATCTGAGGAAGCGGCAGGAGTGCGGAGAGTTGTTTGAAGGGCGGGGCTAAATGGTCCTGGACCATATACGTTGTCGTCAGGTGGTAGCACATCCGTGAGGGTTTCGTCGACACGACGTGGAGCGGGCATGGGGGAGGGAGCATCGGGACTAGCAAGGGAAGCGGGGGGCTGCGCGGCGTCATCACGAACAGTGCGAGCCAGGATTGTGGAGGCAGACTCGTTGTGAATATGACCATTGGCGTTCAAGTTGCACGACGGATACGAGGACGGTCGCCACAGAATGTCATCTTGATCACTGGTAGCGGCGGAGAATTTTGTTGGGGCAGAAGGTGTATCTCGATGCAGGGCGATGTAAATGTTGCGAATTGGTCGCAAGGTATGGAACACCATCCACCGGTCATTCTGAGATTTGAGAGCAATTTGGTTCCAGAGTGCACAGAACTCGTGCTGCAGCTCAGGTAACGTATTTCGTACATCGAATCTGGAAGCCGCTTGTAGAACATTCGAGAACTCATCCCATGGCCAAGACTGCGTCCGAAGATGTTCAAATTGTTGGCGCGTGATATGAATCAGGACGGCAAGTGACAGGCTGTCCGCTTGCGCAGCGTATTTTCGTAGGACGGATTCCGGAACGCCCAGTCCATTGGAGGCGAGGAAAAACCAAGAGTCATCGCGTCGTCGCGCCCTTGCGGCAATACTGCAGGCAACAGCTCGTACAACCGGGTTAGTATCTTCGCCCCCGTTACTGCCCCACCCCCTTACAATCTGTATGAGTTCAGCCGCTAGCGGTCCACTATTTTGGCAGTTGGACAAAATTTTGTCAAGGATTACAAACGCCATGGGGGTGTGTGTTGGATCGATAGCCTTCGCACATATGATGGCTCGCTGGCTTTTGGCTGAGTCGGAAAGTAAAGTAGATGAGAACGTGCGGTCGAGCAGCCCAATCAATGCCAACGAAAGCTTCTCTTTTTGCTCATCAGGAAGATCCGCGAGAAGATTCTCGACCTTCTTGGAGCTGCGGAAGCCGGGTAAGCCGGAAAAGAAGCGCTCCAGTTCATGGTCTTCGTCCGAAGTGTCGAACGTCCACAGAAATGCGCGAGTATCGACCGCCGATGGTAAATTCAGAGCAATTTCCTCGGCTGTCTTCTGCATGCCTTGCAAGCGCTTCTTGTGAAAGTTTTTCTTCAAGCTGCCAACATAATTGGACCCAGTGAGGTACGGAAGGACATGAAAAATAGCATCTAGTGCCCCGATAGTTATGTGCCACACCAACGAGGTGAGCGGGGTATAGTATGGGCTGTCACGGAACAAAAGTGGCATGACCGTGATAAATCCGTAGAGGGCCGTGCAAACGCTGATCAATGACAGCACCAACCTAAAAATTGTGAGATAAACGTTCAAAAGGAACACAAGAAGGCCGGCAAAGAAGAGGAACAGGGAAATGTGGAGAAGCGTGGGCAATACTTCAACTGCCTGCGAAAGGAGAAACTTGTCGACGCCTTTAGCAAAGAACGCACGAATCCGCGCTCGCTTATGTGGACTGTAGCGTGGCTGGGTGACCTTGAGGTACCTTCGTGCCCACTGCTGTAGTAATGTCGCGAGCAGGGCACAGGTGAGACTGATCACCAAGCTCAAGAACCAAAGCGAGTTCACCCAAACTGCGTAGATTGGTGGGGAGAACGAGGGTGGGGAAGAAGGGAGAGCAGTTGAAATGTTGGATCGATTTGGATCGGAAACAGTCTGATAGATATTCGCAAGGTAGAAATTGGAGGTGTCCTGTGAGTTCGGCCGAATGTCCTGAATCGACACCGAGATCAACGACGCGACAGCAGCAGAGAATAAACCGGTCTACGGGAGATGAGTCTGTGAAGCAGTGCACAGCAAATAATGACGCACAAAGATGAGAATCCCGTCAGCATCCGCTTTCCATCCTTCCGCCATCTTCTTATCTTCTTCCGTCGCCATTTCCACGTACATTGAGAAAATAGGCTCAGACCCATCGACAAAGTTAGACACTCCCGTGGGTGCCTGAGGTGCCGATTGCGGTGGATGCTGGTTACCTTAAGGTGAGACGGGTGAGCACCATGACGGTGGAATAGAGCCGAGCAAGCGCGAGGTGTACCTGCGCCAAGGTTTATACCTGTTTCAGTTGCACCATCCTCGAGAGCAGCTTGTGACATCGAATGAAGACTATGACGTGAGTCGATTATGAAGTGGTGGGGTGCAAAGTGTTAGGAGTGGCCTTCAGCCAGTTGCCAGTGTAAAGCGCCAGGAGGCGATAACGATAGGGGTCGAACCAGACAAGCGCCTCTGCGCACTGCACACTCGTTGCACTCCGAGTCAACTTGCATATAATACTGTAGACCCGATTCTCATATTACTATACGCTTTCGTGTCATTTTGCGTTGCGTTGCGCAACAAATCCTCACGCGATGACCTCTATAGATTTTTTAATTGTTGGAGTCCCTCCATCACCAATCACGGTCCCTCTCCTCTCCGGGCAGCTATTGGGCCCTCTCGAGTATGAGCGTATATGAACCCGGACTATACAGTTATTACCCGGCCTCGAACCCAGGGGGCGCAAGGAATTCCCCAACGTCGCCAACTGAACGGCGTGCCGCTGGATGCGGCCTTGGCAGCGGGCCAGCGGCCGCACTGCATTTTTCTTGAAGCTTGAAGTAGGGAGGTCCTTGAACGTTAGTGGTAGTGGACCAGTGAGGTTTTGAAGAATAATGAAATGACGATCTCTGACCAAGTGCAAAAGTCATCGCTTCATTCATTCTTGTTTTTTAAAAAAAAGAAAAACCACATATATATACAAAATGTTGTTTGGCCTTGTTGTGTTGGGGCTCGTTTACACCTCCGCAACCGCGACAAGAAATAATTTGCGAAGGGCACTTTTGAAGACAAGGTATGTACTTTGCTTCTAATTCAAGGAAAAGCACAGATCCCTGAGTTTGAGGGTACATCCCGTTGGACAGACCAGAACCGGAACGTGTCCCTTGTTCAATCAATTCGACACAAGTTTGTGGTCGAGGACGGTCAGGCGTCTCTGCCTAGTGATGTTGCGCGGGGTTCCCTCCATCGTTTTTGATGTCAATGTGCCAGGCGAAGGCACAGTCCGGGGTCCGTGCCAAAGTTTTATCCCTTGCGCTCTCGTCTCACTGCCGTCTTGCAACAGAGATAGAAAGATTCTATTATATGCCCACCTATTAAACCCACGTCCCATCGATTCTCCAGAAACAAAATCATGCGACCGAACTGTTGCGTATCGTCATGCTACGTCCGTCGGTGTTTTGGAGTCAAGGAGACCAATCGACGCCCCGTTCAGGCTTCATGGCAACGATTGTGTCTCACGCTCCTCAACATCGTGGGCTCCAGACTTTCCATCCCGACCTCGCGTTCCTCACCGCGCGTCTCCACCAAAGTGCTTTACCTCACTGCAGTGCAACGCATTATTGCGAATTTCGAAGCGTGTTTGGGCAGACGGGACATCTACACGTCGATGTGTGTGTGTTTCCGCCCAAAGGATAAGGCACCGCGTCTTAGGAGAAATCGGCGACGCTGTGCAGATGCTGAGTGTGGAGAAGAAGCGAGTTGGCCTGGAGCGTCGAGTGAACATCGTACATTACGGAGCACGTTCGATGGTCAGTTTTCGGTGCCTTTGTGAGTCGTCCAGTCTCTTGCGGGCCTTGTTCTGGAAGCTTATCGCACGCTTATCACTCACGCTTGGACGGGGCGAAGAGATGGTCTACGGGACGTGCCAGTCGGATATTATCTGACGCCTCAGAAACCGGCGCCGGTGATGTTAATTTAGTGCATACATGTAGAATCAATAGACATCTACCTGAGGGTCGGCAAGGGCCTGGTAAATATTGGCGAAAAAGCGTAGGGATCCTACGAGGTCGGGCCCGGGTAAATGCGCAAAGGGGCCCCGGGCATGGCACAAATCGGGGAGTAAAGGTGCTATCCACGTCTGCCTCACCGACGTTCGGTAAGTCCTCTTCGTATTGCATCGCAAAGAATATAATGGTGGGACCATTTTTATATTCTCTCGCACAGCGACGCGGGTCGGGCTCTTCTCAAGCTCCTGTCAGTAGTAAGTTATGTCCTGCAGGTAATCATGCACGAGATATATGATTGTCCTTTCGATACCTCGGCCCAAACCCCGAGCTATAATATACCTAGGATTGAATAGTACCAATATAGTAATATCGAGATATACCCTATCACACACGCACATCTCAAAGTTTGGGGGGACGTGTTAAACGATATCATATGGGAGGATCCAGATGAGGATCCGGATGGTGACCTTCTGTACGCCCAGCATCTGGTCTCCGCAGCGAAGGTCCCGCAAGGGTTATTAAGGCCGGGTCAGTAACCGACGACAGTGATGGGGATTGAAGTGGAAGATCTTGGGTAACCATAGTGTTTGCGAGGACTGCGTGATTCATCGAGGGGGGGTCAAGAGCGTCCTCTTCCTTGGGCAAACCGGGCTGAGGGCTACCGTCGTCTTGAGCTCGGGCGTTCACGCCAGGTGCAGAGGTCGGCCCTGGAGAAGCGCCAGCAGTCGTGACTATTATCGGGCCATGAGGTTCTGAGACAGGAGGTCAGAGGTCAGACCAACTGATGGACGAGTGTAAAAGACAGCGGCGGACCTGTATGAAGTACATTGTCGAGAACTGGATTACAAGAAGCTGAAGATGGGGGGTCTGGTGGATCGGAAGGCGTCAAGCGGCGTGCGGTGTGCTGGTGGGGAATGGGGGCGGGTGTGGAGGTAGAGGAAAGAGAAGGGGCGAAAGTGAGGTGGGGAATTACTATACCTGCGGTGACGAAATCTCGTATTGCACCGGCGGTAGCTGAATCCGATGAGACAACAGGGACGCGGAGGCTTTTAGTCGGCTGATGAGCGGAGCGGGAGTCGTCAATCGGCGGCACATTCGTGGGGGTTTCGACGACATGAAGTGGAACAAGGACGGAGGAAGGCGCACTGGGACTAACGAGGGAAGAAGGGACCGGCGCGATGACGCGAGCGGTTGTGGGGGCAAAGTTGTCGTGAATATGGCTAACGACATTGCATACTGGATACGAGGACGGCTCCCTCAGCACATCGTCCCAATTGCCCGTGGTGGCGGAGAACCGTTTTGGGGTAGAATTGGTATCCCGATGTAGAGCAATGTAGATGTTGCGAACCGGTGCCAAGACACCAAACGCCATCGATCGGTCATTGTCGTTCTTCAAATCGAGAACAATTCGGTTCCAGAGAGCACAGAACTCGTGCTGAAGTTCGGGCGACGTGCTGTGCACGTTAAATTTGGACGCTGTTTCCAGATATTTTGTGAACTCGTATGCCGGCCAGGACCGTCTCCAGAAATAGCTAAAATGCTGGCGAATGACGTGAATCAGTATGACGAGTGACAGGCTGTCCCCATGCGCGGCGTAGTCTCGGAGGGCAGTTTCTGGGATGCCCAGTTCGCTGGAAGCAAGAGTAAACCAAGAGTCGTCGCGCCATGGTGCTCTTGCGACCACATTGATAACCAATGCGTGTACAAGCGAGGTAGTCTCTTCGTCGTTACCATTATTCCAGCCACTGACAATATGGCCAAATTCGGCGGTTTGTAATTCCCTAAATTGGTCGTTGAACACGACTTTCTTGAGGAAATCCAGACATTCGTAGGGGAGTGTTGGCGGATCAAGGGCCTTCACGCAGATGATGGCTCTCTGGATCTTGATTTGTTCGGGGAGCAGATCCGATGAGAACGTGCGGTCAAGAAACCCTAGCAATGCCTCGGAATGCCTCCATTTCCCCTCTTTGACGAGACTAGGCAGAAAATCGCTGACGACCTTTGAACTACGGAAGCCAGGCAAGCCGGAAAAGAAGCGCTCCAATTCGTAGTCTTCGTCCAAACTGTCGAACGTCCACATGAACGCGCGGGTGTCGATCTCCGATGATGATTTCAGAGCAGTTTCTTCGGCGGTCTTCTGCATGCCCTGCATGAGCAGTTTGCCATAATTTCCCTCCAAGCGAGTAAAGTAATGCAAGACTCTACGGTGAAGGTAAACAGACCAGGTGAACCACTGAAGAATCCGAAGGACGACATATGATATCCCGATAACGATGGGCCACGCCAACGACGTAAGCGGGGTATAGTATGGGCTGTCATGGCGAAAAATCGGAATGAACGTGAGGCATCCGTAGACAGTCGTGCAAACACCGACCCATGAGAGCACCAGTTTGAATATAGTGAAATGGGAATTGCGTAGGAATACCACCAGGCCGGCAAAGAACAAGAACAGAGAAGTGTGTAGAAGTGCGGGCAAGGCTTCGACCGACCAGGGTAGGAAAAACTTCTCCACACCTTCAAAAAAGAATGCTCGGATCCGTGCTCGCTTGTGTAGACTGTAACGTGGTTGAGTGACCCTGAGGTATCGTCGTGCCCACTGCTGTAGCAACGTCGCGAGTAGGGCACAGGTAATACTAATCACCAAGCTTAAGAACCAAAGTGCGTTCACCCAAACTGCATAATTTGGTGCAGAAAATGGGGGTGGGGAAGCAGGGAGGGAAGTCGAGATATTGGGTTGATTTGGGTTGGCGATAGTCTGATAGATATTTGCAAGGTAGAAATTGGAGGTGTCCTGTGGGTTCGGTCGAATATCCTGAATGGACACTGAGATCAACGACGCGACAGCGGCAGAGAATAAACCGGTCTATGGCTGTTGAGTTGGTGGAACAGGATTAGAAGATAGAGACGCACGAATATAAGGATTCCATCTGCGTCCGCTTTCCAACCTTCGACCATCTTCTTGTCTTCTTCCCCCGCCATCTCCAGATACATTGAAAAGATAGGACCGGATCCATCAATGAAATTAGGTTCTCCCTGTATTGCTTGAGCTGGTGCCGACGGGGGTGGGTACGGGTGACCACCTGTGGGCGCGGCGGCGGGAGTTGAGAACGGCAAGAATATAATTGTGTAGAGGGAAGGAGGTCCGTACCCATTCCTGCTTCGGATACGTTGATAGTCTCGTGAGGAATATGGGACATTGAAGATGACGAGCAAAGACCATAAAAAGTAAGTTGAGAGGACCGCGATGTTGTGGCTCGTTACTTTCCCGCTGCGGAAAGCCGCTGCGTGACCGACTCAAGAGTGCACACGCCGCCGGCCCGACCCCATCGCTGTACGAGTTTCGTCTCTCGCCCTTGCAATTCCATGTCGCACTCTAGCTAGCTCTTTGCATGACTGCATCTCATATGTACGTATTTTCCATATCGTTGTCATGAGCGCCATACCACGTACCTTTTCACTACGCGCACTCGGACGATACGCCCTCGCTGCACGCAGGCGCAGGGAGCCTCGGGAGCCCGTGGTGAGGGACGGAGATGGCGGCAGTGACGGGTGAGTCCGTCTCGCGGCCGAGCAAGTTCGATGGTGACCGCATTTCTGATTCGGTGGTAGGTCAAGCCTTGCCAACATGCCGGAAAGTGCTGCAGGTCTCCCGCGCCGATGTCGAGCTTGCACCATCAGAGAGAAAGGCGCCCCTGGAGCGTCTCGTCGACGCCTTTTTCCAAAGCGGGTCAGCTGTATGTCCTACGCCTCTCTCCGTCTGACCTACTGAGGTGCCTTGCTCTCCACACAGAGACTACGACTGCAGCTCGTGCACATCCGCCAGCCGCGTCCCAGGCGACACAGCCTGCCAAGCTCGACGCGATCGCCATGGCCTCGTACGACCGGACTATTTTCGACTTTGACCTGTTCGGTGGTCATCACCCTTCGCGCTCCTCCGAATGCTCCTTAGTTACATGCTGGGTGACCTGTGCGATCGGCAGCATGCGCACGCAGACGCGTCTCCTCGAGCGGTAGGTCATCAACGGTTCGGCTCTCTCCGCCCCTAACCAAATACAACGTTTGTCATAGATGATAAAAGCGGACCGTGTCGGCTTGTTAGTGACCAAGCTCGCGCAGCCTGCGCAGACTTTGCGCGCGTATTCAGTCCGCAGGGGTGAGCACTCCTGGTCAAGTGCCTCGCAGGCGGCCCGCCCGGCTCATGGGTGTGTTCGATGTCGTTGTTCTCGTCCGGCGTCAGCGCCGGTAGCGAAGCAATCTATGAATCTTATGGTGGGACAGTGTACCTAGGTCAGTTTCAAATACTCTTTGGGAGCTGTCGTCCTCGATGTCTACGACAGCAGCGTTCTCTTACCCACGTTTCCCAACTCTACACATATTTTGCCGCCGTAGCCTAGTATATTTGTACCGCGTAATAGGACGGTATATACATGAGGTGAAAAAGGACCAACAAGGATATACCCTATCACACGCATCTAAGAGATTGGGGGACGCGTTAAACCATATCATACCGGCCGTGTGAAGTGTGCGGAGGATGATCAGCATCTGGCTCCCGCGAAGGTCCCGCGATGACTACTCCCAGTTTAGTAATTGATCTCGACGGTGGAGGACCTAGGGCCACACGTGTGTGGATTGCCTGATCTACCTCAAGTGCGGCAAGAGCATCCCTTTCCTTGCGCAAACCGAGCTGGGTTCTTCCATCATCCTTAGCCGTAGCATCCACGTCCGGTGCAGAGGTCAGTCCTGGAGAAGTGCTGGGAGCACTAGTAACTATCATCGAGCTAGGTGGTTCTGGGACAAGAAGTGAGAGGTTAGATCAAGCGACGGGCGAGTGTGAAGACAACGTCGGACCTGTAGGAACTATGTCATTGGGAACTGGATTAGAAGACGGGATATTTGGTGCATTGAAAGGCGTCGAGAGACCTGCGTTGTGTTGGAGGGAAACGGCGGTGGGTAGGGAGGTAGATGACAGAGGAGGGGCAGGTGTCGAAGTTTCGGGAATAGGGTCGGATGTTGATATAACTGAGGTGACAATGTCTGGCATGGCAGCTGGATCCGGTGGGGAAATGCGCGGACTTTCGATGGTTGCCTGATGAACGGGGTCGAAGTCGTGCGGCAGTGGCAAATCGGTGAGGCCGTTGAGGACATGAAGTGAGGCTGGTACGGACGAGGAAGGCGCATCGAGACTGGCAAGGGAAGCAGGTGGTAGCGCGGCGTCATCATTCGGGCTGGTGCGAGCAAAGGTTGTGGAGGCAGAGTCGTTGTGAATGTGAGGTATATGGTCCGAATGATGACCAGGGATATTGCACAGTGGATACGAACTTGGTAGGGACAGAATGTAGTCCTCGTCGCTGGTGGAGGCAGAGAAAGCTGTAGGGGCAGCATCGGTATTTTGATGTAGAGTGGCGTAAACCTGACGAATCGGGTTGAGGATATACCATGCGATCTTTAAATTGTTGTCACTCTGAGCTTTTAGAACAATTTGATTCCAGAGTGCACAGAACTCGTGCTGCTGTTCAGGTGACGTGTTTTGTACATCGAATCTGGAAGCTACTCCTAGAACCATAGAGTACTTATATAATGGCCAAGAAGCTTCCCGGAAATGGCTAAATTGCAAGCGAGTTACGTGAGTCAATATGGCAAGTGACAGACTGTCCCCCTGCGCGGTGTAGTCTCGGAGGACAGATTCTGGGACGCCCAGTTCGTTGGAGGCAAGAATAAACCAAGAGTCGTCGTGCCGTCGTGCCCTTGCAATAATACCAATAGCTATGGCTTGGATAATCGCAGTAGTTTCTACGCCCTTGCCCTCGCCCCACCCTCTTACAAGATGTGCAATTTCGGCAGATTGCACTGGTGGCCCGTACTGGTCTTCGGACAAGATCCTATTGAGGACACGCCAAAAAAATTCTTCAGAAGTGTCTGCGGGATTAATCGCCTTGGCGCAAACAACAGCCCGCCGCCTTTTGACATGGTCAGGGAGTAGGTCGGATGAAAATGTGCGGTCTAACAATCCAATCGGTGTCATCAAAAGCTTCAACATTTGCTGTTCGGTGAGACTGGGTAGAGGGTCGTCGACCACGTTCGAGCTGCGGAAGCCAGGTAAGCCGGAAAAGAAGCGCTCGAGTTCGTGATCTTCGTCCAAACTATCGAACGTCCACAGAAACGCGCGGGTATCAATCTCCGATGGGGATTTCAGGGCGGTGTCCTCGGCTATCTTCTGCATGCCCTGTATAAGCAATTTGCGATAATTTTGCTCCAGGCCTATAAAGTAATCAAAGGCTTTACGCCAGGCTCCATCGAAGGTTCCATAACGATTGTAAACCGACCAGGAAAACCACCGAAGAATCCCACAGGTGATATATGGTATCCCGGTAATAATGTGCCACGCCGGCAGGGAGAGTGGTGTGTGATATGGGCTGCCATGACGAACGATTGGCATAAAAGTGATACACCCGTACAGCGCCACGCACACGCCGACCCACGACAGCACCAACTTGAAAATCGTGAGATTGACGTTCCATAGGAACACAGCTAGACCGGCGAAGAACAGGAAAAGGGAAACATGAAGTAGCGTGGGCAATGCTTCAACCGCCCATGGAAGGAGAAACTTGTCGACGCCTTCAGCAAAGAAAGCACGGATCCGCGCTCGCTTATGTGGACTGTAACGTGGCTGGGTGATCTTGAGGTATCTTCGTGCCCACTGCTGTAGCAATGTCGCAAGTAGAGCACAGGTAAGACTGATGACCAAGCTCATGAACCAGAGCGAATTGACCCAGACGGCATGGTTCGGTGGAGAGAATGGGGGTGGAGAAGTAGGGAGGGTGCTGGATTGATTTGGGTTGGAAACAGTCTGATAGATATTCGCGAGGTAGAAATTGGAGGTGTCCTGTGGGTTCGGTCGAATGTCTTGAATTGACACCGAGATCAATGACGCGACGGCAGCAGAGAATAAACCGGTCTACAGAATATGAGTCTGTGAATCAGTGCACGGTACTGGAAGATAGTGACGCACAAATATGAGAATCCCGTCAGCGTCCGCCTTCCAGCCTTCAGCCATTTTCTTGTCTTCTTCCGTCGCCATTTCCAAGTACATTGAAAAGATAGGCCCGGAGCCATCGACGAAGTTAGATTCGCCTTTTGATGCTTGATTTTGCGCTGACTGGGATGGGTCTATACCTGCCTCGGCGACGTTGATATCCTCGGGACGAGCTCGGGACATGGCGTGGGTTGATAAAGGAGAAGACAATGTACTGGGGCGGAAGGCGTACTGCCCCTTGGCTAGCTTGGCTATGATAGTCACAAGGCACCGTAAGGCAATACGGGATCGACCGATTCGAGCGCTCAACGGCTTGTTGCTGGTTTGTTGTCGCTACAGTAAATGATAGGTTTTAATTCTTCTATTGTGTGTCATTTTTGCATGGCGTAGCCTGACACGAAAACCTCTGCTCTCATTGTACTGAAGCAGTGAAGAGGGATTCTCGAAAGAACTGATGAATAAAACAGTCTTGAACACAGTATTGCCCGTAGTCACGCGCCCGACCGTGTAGACGAAATACAGGTTACTCAACGCAAACTTGAATGACTCTTGCTTCAAGCCATTCAGCTCTTGGTGAATGTCAAAGAATTGTGTTCAATTTGTCCACGTAAAAAAAAAAACCAAAGAAAAAACACATCAAGTAGCTAGACAGATGTGGTGAAGCAAGACAAGCAAAAGCACGGCACGGCAGCGTCCCCGGTTTGCCAAAGAAATAGAAGAAAAGAAAAGGGATCCAACGTGCCTCCACGTTCCCTCTCCGACGCGACCGGAATCGCTATAGCTTCCCCAGCGCGCGCGTAGCTGCTGGCGCAGACTCCCGTTTTCCGTCTGCACGAGGTTGATCTCCTCGAGTAATGCAAGCCGATGCGTCTGCTCGCACTCCGACACGGTGCTGACCGTGCGCAGCTCCTCCTGCACCGCCGCGGCGTCCTCCGCGAGCTGCAGCGTGCGCACGCGCGCGGATAACACCCCGTTCTCTTCAGTGAGCCGGCGCAGTGCCTCAGCCTGCTCCACAGCGCGCTCCTCCACCGCGAGTTTCTCCGCCGCGAGCTGGTCAACCTGCTCCTGCCTGTCATGACAAAGCGCATCAATAAAATTCCCGCGGTGCGCGAAGACGGAGGAGACAGGCGCGTACAAACCGTCCGAGCTCCCGAGCTGCTCCTAGAGCGTGCGCATCTCACGCTGGTAGGTCTCGAGCGCGGCGTTGCTGTCCTGCGCGAGCTTCTGCGCGCGCTCCGCGTTCTTCTTGAGCAAGTCGTGCGCCTGCGCGAACAGTATGAAGCGCTCCATCAACGCGCGGTCGTTCGCAATGAGCGCCTGCACAAGTAGGGTGAACGCCTCGACGCTAAACGTGCCTGAGCCCGAGCCTCCACCGTTGACCACAGGCGATCTTGGCGAACCAGGTGTGCCCGGGCCCGAATTTGGCGGCGCGGCGGAGGCACCGTTGCCGCTGCCGTTGGTATTCGTGGTACCGTCACCAGTGCATAGAGGCTCTTGAGAGCGCGCACGTCCAGACCGCTGATTGATGGGCTGGGGCTGCCTGGGGTACCCGCACGCAGACTAGGCGAGCGTGGCGCCGCTGAGCCGTGCGCGCGCGCTTCTGGAGACGGGAGCGTTGCCGAGAGGGGCAGCAGGATCGCCACAAAGCCCGCGGCGCCCTTCCCGAAGGCGATCGAAGAGGTAGTTGCGGTTTTGAGGGGTGCCGCGTCGATGCGGGATGGCTGCTCTGCATCGGGCAACCGTCTGAGCATTGCGTGCCCCTCCCGGGGCAAATGCATGAAGAAACGGAGCACTTACACTTACGGGAGAGCGCGTCCGCGGCGTCTGGATTTCCCCGAGACTCACAAATATAAGAATACCATCAGAATCCGTTTTCCATCCTTCAGTCGTCTTCTTACGAAGCCATTTCTAAATGAGAAAATGTCAGAGCCATCGACAAAGTTTGATACGACGCCCTCGGTACTTCATTCTGCGCCGGCTGGTCCTGGGGATTGAGCCAAGCAGGAACGAGGTACCTGTTCCCGGGCCTATCCCGCCCCCATTACGTTGACATCTTGGGAGGAGCTCGAGACATCGAAGGTTATGGTACAAGTGGTCGTTCGACGTTGCTTGTTGCTTCCGCGCTTACGTATGCTGTCCCCGAACACTGACGGCGTCACTCTCCCTTGTGTCTGTTGGATCTCCTAGTTTGCTGTCTCATTCTCGTTTTGTGCCACACTCTTGTTCGCCGCAATCTGTCGGATTCCCCAAGGCTGCCAGTGAAGAGGGCGAGAGAGAAATGGGAAGGATGGAAATGCGGGACGAGGAGACAAGGGCACAAAATGGCTCATGCACCGACAACGTATATTTTCAATGGGTATTGACCGAATATTGACCATTTGATCTGAATCCTTCCAATCCGGCCCTTCCGTCTGTGCTGAAGGCAGAGAATGCGAGCACCGAAAGATAGAAATGAAAGGAACGATGGTTTCAATCCCTTCGACCCTCAGAACAATTCCACTCCGGGGTTATGGGACGCTCGACGCTGCTCACACCAAGTCAACATCGTCGGTTTCTCCAAGCGCCGTAATAAGGTAATTACGGCGGCACCGGGGCTATCAGCGACACAGCCTGAGACGCGATGGCGTACTGTCGTGATCTCTCGATTTCGACGCCAGCAACGTTCTCTCGACCACACGCCATGTAAGTTCTCCATTGCCGATTAGACACCTGCAACGATTGCACTACTTCCCCCTTGCAACGTCCTTGTCCTTCATCTTGGAATGGCTCCATGGTATATAAAGACGTTCGACCTTACTCTCCAACAAGGAACTCAAGCAGCCAGTATTCAAAAACACTACCGAAGCTGATGAGATAGAGATTTATACCCAGGTGAGGCTTCCGCGTCATTACCAGGAGAGCTCGCAGTGGCTCAAGGGCAGCGTTAAGACACATTATACTCTATTCAAGTTTACACGTGTTTGGCCGGCGTACTTGTACGGTGCGATACGAACAGGTGATAAAAAGTATTGAGTAGTATCAGTCTAGTGGTAACGGGAACCCAATAGGAATATACCCAATCGCACACACATATCTCAGAGATTGAGGAACGGGTTAAACGATATCATACGAGCAATGCGAAAGACCCGGAGGATCTTCTGAACGCTCAGCATTTGGTCCTCGAAGTGAAGGTCCCAGGATGGCTACGTCCGAGTCAGTAGCCGATGGCAATTGCGGTCGAAAATCTAGGGTAGCCGTAGTGCTTGCGTGGATTGCACGATTCACCGAAAGAGGTTCAAGGGCGTCTTGTTCCTTGCAAAAACCAGGCTGAGGGCTACCGTCGTCGTCGGCGCCAGCACCCAGATAGGGCGCAGAGGTGGGTCTTGGACAAGCGCTGGGTGCTGTAGTAACTATCATCGAACGATGAGATTCTAGGGAAGTCAATGAGGGGTCAGATCGAGAGATGGGCAAGTGTGAAAAACGACGGCGAACCTGTAGGAAATATGTTGTCGAGAACTGGATTACAAGAAGCTGAAGATGGGAGATTTGGTGCATCGAAAGGCGTCCGGAGGTCTGCATTGTGTTGGAGGGAAATAGCAGCGGGTAGGGAGGAAAAGGAAAGAGAAGGGGCAGACGTCGAAGTTTCGGGAGAGGGGTTGGGCATTAATATAACTGAGGTGACAATGTCAGGTATTGCTTGCACCACCGGCGGCTAGATCCGGTGAGGTAACGGGAATGTACACGCTTTCGACGGTTGCTTGACGAACGGGGTGGAAGTTGTCGGGCAGTGGCACATCGGTGAAGCCGTTGAGGACATGAAGTGAGGCTGGTACGGATGAGGTAGGCGCATCAGGACTGGCAAGGGAAGCAGGTGGCAGCGCGGCGTCATCATTCGGGCTGGTGCGAGTAAAGGTTGCGGAGGCAGAGTCGTTGTGGATGTGAACTGTAGGGTCGGAATGATGACCAGAGATGTTGCACAGTGGATACGAACTTGGGGACCACAGAACGTCGTCGTTGTCGCTAGTGGAGGCGGAGAAAGCTGTAGGGGCAGCATCGGTATCTCGATGGAGAGTGACGTAAACCTGGCGAATCGGTTTGAGGATTTGCCATGCGATGCTCCAACCTTCGTCACCCTGGGCTTTTAGAACGATTTGATTCCAGAGAGCACAGAACTCGTGCTGCTGTTCAGGTGACGTGTTTTGTACATCGAATTTGGAAGCTGTTTCTAGAACCTTCGCATATGACCGATGTTGACGCGTTTCACGGAAATGGTTAAAGTGCTGAGTAATGTGAGTCAATATGGCAAGTGACAGGCTGTCCCCCTGCGTGGCGTAGTCTCGGAGGACAGGTTCCGGGATGCCCAGTTCTCTGGAGGCAAGAATAAACCAAGAGTCGTCGCGCCGTCGTGCCCTTGCAATAATACCAAAAACTGTGGCTTGGATGATCGCAGCAGTTTCTACATCCTTGCCCTCGCCCCAGCCTCTCACAAAATGTGCAATTTCGGCAGATTGCACTGGCCCATACTGGTCTTCGGACAAGATTCTGTCTAGGACCCGCAGAAACAATGATTCAGAAGTGTCTGCGGGGTTGATCGCCTTGCCACATATGACAGCACGCCGGGTTTTGACCTGGTGAGGAAGCAAGTCGGATGAGAATGTGCGGTCTAACAACCCAATCAATGTCGTCAAAAGCTTCAACATTTGCTCTTCGGTGAGACTGGCCACCGGATCGTCGACGACCTTCGAGTCGCGGAAGCCAGGTAAGCTGGAAAAGAAGCGCTCGAGTTCGTGATCTTCGTCTAAACTGTCGAACGTCCACAGAAACGCGCGAGTATCAATCTCCGATGGGGATTTTAGAGCGGCGTCCTCGGCTGTCTTCTGCATGCCTTGCACGAGTAGTTCGCGATAACTTCGCTCTAGGCCTCTAAAGTGATTCCAGGCTCGTCTCCAGACTCCATAACGAAGGTAAGCCGACCATGAAGTAAACCACTGAAGAACCCCATAAATGAAACATGATATCCCAGTGACAATGTGCCATGCTAGAAGGGAGAGTGGTGTGTGATATGGGCTGTCATGATGAACAATTGGCATGAACGTGATACACCCGTACAACGCCATGCATACGCCGACCCACGACAGCATCAGCTTGAAAATCGTGAGATTGACGTTCCGTAGGAATACAGCTAGACCGGCGAGGAACAGGAAAAGGGAAACATGTAGCAGCGTGGGCAATGCTTCAACTGCCCATGGAAGGAGAAATTTGTCCACACCTTCAGCAAAGAATGCACGGATACGTGCTCGCTTATGTAGACTGTAACGTGGCTGAGTGATCTTGAGGTATCTTCGTGCCCACTGCTGTAGCAATGTTGCGAGTAGAGCACAGGTAAGACTGATGACCAAGCTCATGAACCAGAGTGAATTGACCCAGACGGCATATGTCGGCGGAGAGAATGGGGGTGGAGAAGTAGGGAGAGTGCTGGATTGATTTGGGTTGGAAACGGTCTGATAGATATTCGCGAGGTAGAAATTGGAGGTGTCCTGTGGGTTCGGTCGAATATCCTGAATCGACACCGAGATCAACGACGCAACAGCAGCAGAGAATAAACCGGTCTACAGGAGATGAGTCCGTAAGGGGTGCATGGGATTGGAATATAGTGACGCACAAAGATGAGAATTCCATCAGCGTCCGCTTGCCATGCTTCGGCCATTTTCTTGTCTTCTTCCATTGCCATTTCCAAGTACATCGAAAAAATAGGCCCGGAGCCATCGACGAAGTTAGATACACCCTGCGACGCTTGATTCTGTGCCAACTGAGGTGGGTACTGGTAGTCACCTGTGGGGACGTCAGGGCTGGTGGGGGCGGCGAGGATAGAACTAAGTGGAGTAAGGTACCTGTTCCCGGGACTATACCCGCCTCGGCTATGTCGATACCCTCGGGGTGAGCTCAGGACATGGAAGATTATGACGTGGGTCGATTGGGGAGGTCACAGTGTATTAGGATGGAAGGCGTTTGGTTAGTCGCAGGACACTATGAGGCGATACAGTACTGCACAGGATCGAATCGTGGCCGCAAGCGCTTGTCGCCCAACGGCCCGCTTGTTGTTGCGAAACAGACATTGATTCTCACTTGGATTCTCATTGTGTGCTGTCATAAGTCATTTTTGCATTGCGTTGTGGAAAACCAGGGATCAGCCTGACGCGAAGACCTCTCTTCTCGTTGTACTGCAGTCGAGAGGGAGTCTCGCAAATGATATTGCCAGTCCATTGCCAGACATTTTCGCCCGGTCCGTGAGGGCGACATACTGCGCTTACATAACTCAGTGTAACCGTCAGGCTACTGTCCGGCTGTGGGTCACTGGAATTACTGTAACTGTCTTCTCACTCACTCCTATTACTTGTCCTCTATTCAGTACTTCGCTGGCGTTGCAATGGCCCTCGATTCTTTGGCGAGTGGACCGGGTGGAGAGACGGAAGAAGCTATCTCACTATTCGCAGAGGGCACTTTCGAACACCAGGTACGTGGATACTCGGTTGCTCTCTGCGTCTAATTCAGGTCAGAGCACAGGTCGCCGAGCTCGTTGGGTACATCTCGTCGGGCAGACAAGATACCGAACGTGCACCTTATTTCGAATCGATAAGACAGAAGCTTGTGGTCGAGGACAGTCAGAATCTTCAATTTAATGACGTTGGGAGGTGAGGCGAGGTCTTCTCTGTCGTATGTTGGAATGTCAACAGGCTAGGCGAGGGCACCGACCGCGGTGCGTGCAAACGGGTTTTTTTTTCCTTCGACGCTCTCGTCTCCTAACCATATTTGCAACTTGAACAGACATTGTCCTCCTTTATTTTCCCACATATTAAACATATGGCCGATCAATTCCTCAGAAACAAAAGCGCATGCGACAGAGCTGTTGGCAGAGTCCGCAATCTACACCGCGAGTGCGTTTCCCACTTTATGCTAGTCCTCATGTCATTTCTCATTAACTTGAGCTTGACGAACTTCAATCCGCCCCCATGGCAATATACTCTGCTTTCTGGTATACTGTAACGCGCTTGTAGACCCCGCCAGCGCACACGACCAACTGCGCGATTTGCGGTCCCCGCGCCGACGTCGACAAATGACTCAAGCAATGAGAGACAATGGAAGGGCGCTCTCTTGGACATTCGTCTGCGTCATTCCCAAAGCGAGGCAGCCGTGCGTATTCTGCCCCTCTCTGCTGATGTGCTTCGCTTTCCGTGCAGAGATACGGCCTGCCAGAACCGGCGTCTCAGGCGACACAGCTTACTACGCTCGATGCAATCACCACGGCCCTACCCAACTCGGCCATCTTCGACTTTGACCCGCTCGTCAGGCCGACGTGGTCCTCGCTGCGCAAGCGCTCTTTGCGCTCCCTCGGATATTCCTAAGGGTTGGGCCGGGCAGACTGCACGCCTGCCCGCCCATATACGGTACGTCTCCACGACGGGAGTCGAATGATGTGCTACCGATGGTAAGCTTTCCCTTCACCCCCCTTGCCAAACACTTTCTTCCTGGTGACGACCCCCATCATGAGTAAAAGGCGATCAGCGCTGGCTTACCAACGGTCAACCTCGCGCAGACGTTGAGCGCGTATTCGATCCGCGAGAGGGTGCGAAGTTGGTCAAGCGCCTCGTGCGATAGTGCGGCTCGCAGGCGTGGCCGACGTCGTCGCTTTCGCCCGGCGCTGTAACGAGGCAGTCGAGGTGGCGGCAGGAATGCAGTCTGAGACTCATATGTTGGGCTCCTGCTCATACGTCATTTTCAAACGTCCACAAGGACCTCTCGGGCTCGGTGTCGACGCTAGCGGCGTTCTCTCGACCACAGTCTATGTAAATATCTATTTTTTCTCACTGACCCGTTAGTCCTTCCGGGTTGCCCTCCTATTCCCCTTGCAACGACCTGATTCCCTTTCTTGGAATGTCTTCATAGTATTGATTCTGCGAAACGTTCGACCCTGCTTTCATCAAGGGACGCAGATAGCCGTATCCACAGACGCTACCGAATCAGGGGAGATAATGGGTACCCAGATGCGCGCAGAGGCTTCCGCGTAATTCACAGTGGAACGTTACGACTCATTGACGATTCGCCGCTATTCGAGTTTACACATATTTGGATCCCTGCGTGATACGAATATACTGTACGCCGGTTGATACAACGTAGTATCAGTCTACTAATAATTATCGGGGGCCCAATAAGAATATACCCAATCGCACGCACGTCTAACAGTCTAAGAGATTGAAGGACGGGTTAAACGATATCATACCGGTAACGCGAAGGATCCAGGGGACGATCTCCTGAACGCTCAACGTTTGGTTCCCGAAGTAAAGGACCCGGGATGGCTACGTCCGAGTCAGTAATCGGTGGCAATTGCGGTCGAATATCTAGGGTAACCGTAGTGCTTGCGTCGATTGCGCGATTCACCGAAGGGAGGTCAAGGGCGTCCGTTTCCTTGCGAAGACCAGGCCGAGGGTGACCATCGTCTTCGGCGATAGCAACCAGATCGGGCGCAGAGGTCGGTCCTGGACGAGCGTTGGGAGAAGTAGTAACTATTATCGAGCGATGAGATTCTAGGTAAGACGATAACAGGTCAGATCGAGCGATGGGAAAGTGTGAAGACAACGGCGAACCTGTAGGAATCATGTCGTCGAGAACTGGTGCTAAAGATGAGAGATTTGGTGCATCGAAAGGCGTCCGGAGGTCTGCGTCGTGCTGGAGGGAAACGGCGGCGGGTAGGGAGGTAAAGGAGAGAGAAGGGGCAGGTGTCGAAGGTTCGGGAGCGGGGTCGGGCGTTGATATAACTGAGGTGATAATGTCCTGTATTGCACCAGCGGTGGCTGGATCCGGTGAGGCAACGGGAATGCGCAGGCTTTCGATGATTGCCTGATGAACAGGGTGGAAGTTGTCAGGAAATGGCACACCGGTGAGGCTGTTGAGGACATGAAGTGAGGCCGGTACGGACGAGGAAGGCAAATCAGGACTGGCAAGGGAAGCAGGGGGCAGCGCAGCGTCATCACTGGCACTCGAGTCCGTGCGAGTATACGTTGCGGAGGCAGAGTCATCGTGGATGTGAAGTGTAGGGGCAGAATGATTACCAGAGATATTGCACAGTGGATACGATGTTGGTCGAACCAGAATGTTGTCCTCGTCGCTAGTGGAGGCGGAGAAAGCTGTAGGGGCAGCATCGGTATCTCGATGTAGAGTGGCGTAAATCTTGCGAATCGGTCTGAGCATATACCATGCGATGTCCCGATCGTAGTCATTCTGGGCTCTTAGAACGATTTGATTCCAGAGAGCACAGAACTCGCGCTGCTGTTCAGGTGACGTGTTTTGTACTTCGAATCTGGAAGCAGCTCCTAGAACCTCCGCATATAATATTAACTGATGCCAGTGTGTTTCCCGGAAATGGCTAAATCGCCAGCGAGTGATGTGGGTCAATATGGCAAGCGACAGGCTGTCCTGTGTGGCGTAGTCTCGGAGGACGGATTCTGGGACGCCCAGTTCGTTGGAGGCAAGAATAAACCAGGAGTCATCGCGCCGTCGTGCCCTTGCAATAATACAAAAAACTATAGCTTGGATAATCGTAGTAGTTTCTTCACCCTTGCCCTTGCCCCAGCCTCTCACAAGATGTGCAATCTCGGCAGATTGCACTGGCCCGTACTGGTCTTCGGACAAAATCCTATTGAGGACACCCCAAAACGAAATGTCTGCGGGATCGATCGCCTTGCCACATATGACAGCTCGCTGGCGTTTGACATGGTGAGGGAGCAAATCGGATGCGAATGTGCGGTCTAACAATCCAATCAATGCCATCGAAAGCTCCAACGTTTGCTCTCCGGTGAGACTGGGCAGAGGATCGTCGACCAACTTAGAGCTGCGGAAGCCAGGTAAGCCGGAAAAGAAGCGCTCCAGTTCGTGATCTTCGTCCAGACTGTCGAACGTCCACAGAAACGCGCGGGTATCGATCTCCGAAGGGGATTTCCGAGCGGTATCCTCAGCTGTCTTCTGCATGCCCTGCATAAGCAATTTGTGATAACTTTCCTCCAGGCTGCTAAAGTATTTCCAGGCTCTACTCCAGGTTCCGTCCGAGGCTCCATAACGACAGTAAACCGACCAGGAAAACCAATGAAGAATCCCATAGGTGATATATGGTATCCCGGTAATAATGTACCACGTTGGCAGAGAGAGTGGTGTGTTGTATGGGCTGTCATGACGAACGATGGGCATGATAGTGATACACCCGTACAGCGCGATGCACACGCCGACCCACGACAGCACCAATTTGAAAATCGTGAGATTGACGTTCCATAGGAACACAGTTAGACCGGCGAGGAACAGGAAAAGGGAAACATGTAGCAGCGTGGGTAAGGCTTCAACCGCCCACGGAAGGAGAAACTTGTCGACGCCTTCAGCAAAGAATGCACGGATACGTGCTCGCTTATGTGGACTGTAATGTGGCTGAGTGATCTTGAGGTATCTCCGTGCCCACTGCTGTAGTAGTGTCGCAAGTAGAGCACAGGTAAGACTGATTACCAAGCTCATGAACCAGAGCGAATTGACCCAGACGGCATATGTCGGTGGGGAGAATTGGGGTGGAGAAGTAGGGAGAGTGCTGGATTGATTTGGGTCAGAAACGGTCTGATAGATATTCGCAAGGTAGAAGTTGGAGGTGTCCTGTGGGTTCGGTCGGATGTCTTGGATTGACACCGAGATCAACGACGCGACTGCAGCAGAGAACAAACCGGTCTACAGGATATGAGTTTATGAAGCGGTGCATGGGATTGGAGGGTAGTGACTCGGCGACGCACAAAGATGAGAATCCCATCAGCATCCGCTTGCCATGCTTCGGCCATTTTCTTGTCTTCTTCCGTCGCCATTTCCAAGTACATTGAAAAAATAGGACCGGAGCCATCGACAAAGTTAGATACACCCTTCGATGCTTGATTCTGCGCGGACTGGGGCTGGTACTGGTGGTCACCTGTGGGGGCGTCAGGGCGGATGAGAACGGCAACGATAGAGCTAAGTACCTATTCCTGGGAGTATACCCGCCTCGGCGACGTTGACATCCTCGGGATGAGCTTGGGACATGTCGTTGATTGATTAAGGAGGACACAATGTATTTGGGAAGCGTACTGCCCCTTGGCTAGTCCCAAGGCACCGTGAGGCGGTACAGAATCAACCGAACCGCAAGCGCTCGACGCTCAGCGTTCAACGGTTTGTTGTCGCCAAATAGGCTTTAATTCTGTTACTTTTGCATTGCGTGGTAGAAAAGGAGGGGTTAGCCTGACGCGAAGACCTCTCTCGTTGTACTGAAGCAATGAAGAGGGAATCTCGAAAATAAACATGCGCCCTGGACCGGCCATGTGGACTCGGACGAAATACCGATCAGATTACTGAACGCAAATGACTCTTGAGAGTCATCGTTTGAATCGTTTCTGACCTGAGCGCTGAGCCCACGCTCTCATTCAAGCCATTCAACTCTTGGTAAATGTCAAAGAATTGTGTTTAATATGTCCACGTAAAAAAAATTCAAAGAGAAAATACATTGTAGCTAGACAGATGTGGTGAAGCAAGACAAGCAAAAGCACGGCGCGGCAGCGTCCCCGATTTGCCAAAGGAATAGAAGAAAAGAAAAGGAATCCGAACGTGCCTCCACGTTCCCTCCCCAGGTGCGGCCGGAATCGCTATAGCTTCCCCAGCGCGCGCAGCTGCTGGCGCAAGCTCCCGTTTTCCATCTGCACGAGGTCGATCTCCTCAAGTAATGCAAGCCGCTGCATCTGCTCGCGCTCCGACACGGTGTTGACCGCACGCAGCTCCTCTTGCGCCGGCGCCGGGTCCTCCGCGAGCTGCAGCGCGCGTGCGGACAGCACTGCTTTCGCCTCGGTGAGCTGGTGCAGTGCCTCGGCCTGCTCCGCAGCGCGCTCCTCCACCGCAAGTGTCTCCACGGCGAGCTGGTCCACCTGCTCCTGTCTGCCAAGACAAAGCGCATCAATACAATGTACGCAAAGAGGGAGAGAGGCGCATACAAACCGTCCGACCTCGCAAGCTGCTCCTCGAGCGTGCGCACCTGGCGCTGGTATGTCTCGAGCGCGGCGTTGCTGTCCTGCGCAAGCTTCTGTGCATGCTCCGCGTTCTTCTTGAGCAGGTCGTGAGCCTGCGCGAACCGTATGAGGCACTCCATCAACGCGCGATTGTCCGCAATGAGCGCCTGTACGCGCAGCCCGAACGCCTCGACGCTAAGCGTGCCCGGGCCCGAGCCTCCGCCGTCGACCACAAGCAATCTCGGCGAGCCAGGTGTACCCCGGCCCGAATTGGGTGCGGCGGAGGCACCGTTGCCGCTGCCCTCTTGAGCGCGTGCACGTCCAGGTCGCTGATTGAACCTGCACGCAGACTGGGTGATGTTTGCCCGTTGCCTGCGTGAAATGGCTGCGTGGCACCGCTGAGCTGTGCGGCGCGCACTTCTGGAGACGGGAGTGTCGCTCAGAGGGGGTTGCAGGATCGCCACGAAGCCCGCGGCGTCCTTCGCGAAGGCGATCGAAGATGTGAGTCGCTGTTCTGAGGGGTGCTGCGTCAACGCGGGATGGCTGCTCTGCATAGGTAAGCCATCTGAGCATTGCGTACCCCTCCCTGGGCTGGCAGATGAAGAAACGGAGCACACTTACACTTACGGGAGAGCGGGTTCGCAGCGTCTGGATTTCCTCCTTTGCGGTATGGAGACGCACAAATTAAAATAACCATCAGCGTCCGCTTTCCATCCTTCACTCATCTTCTTGTCTTCTTCTGTAACCATTTCTTATACATTGAGAAAATAGGTCCGGAGCCGTCGACGGTGTTTGATAACTTGATTCTGCGCCGACTGGGGTGGGTCCTAGTGGTCATCTGTGGGAGCGTCAGTGACGGGAATTGAGCCATGTGAGAACGAGGTACCTGTTACCAGGCCTATACCTGTCTCCATTACGTTCATCTTGTGGGGAGCTCGGGACATGGCACCAATCTTGGCTTGAATAGAGACGCACGAGTATAAGGATCCCATCTGCAGCCGCTTTCCAACCTTCGACCATTTCTTGTCTTTTTTCCCTGCCATCTCCAGATACATTAAAAAGATAGGACCAGATCCATCAGTGAAACCCTGTGTTGCTTGAGTCGGCGCCGACAGGGGTGGCCACCTGTGGGTGCGGCGGCGAGAGTTGAGAACGGCTAGAATAGAATTATGTGGAGGGAAGGTAAGGTAAGGTCTATACCTACTCCTGCTTCAGATACGTTGATAGTCTCGTGAGTAATATCGGACGTTGAAGATGATGATGTCGGTCCAGCAAAGAAGTTGGCGGTTCGTCACTTTCCCGTTGCGGAAAGCCGCCGTGTGGACCCCAGACCTCCCAGTACGCACGCACCTACACTGGCACCATACCCAGGGCGCCGACCCCATCGCTGTACGACTCTCGTCTCTCGCCCTTGCAACTCCATGTCGCCCTCTGTCTTGCTCTTTGCATCACTGGATCTCATATGTACATATTTTCTATACATGTGCAGCTCGCCCTAGGTCTGCCCGCCCGTACATCGTTGTCATGAACGCCATTCCACGTACCTTTTTCACTGCGCGCACTCGGATGACATGCCCTCGCTGCATGCAGGCGCAGCGGGAGCCCGTGGTGAAGGACAGGGATGGCGGCAGTGACGGGTGAGTCTGTCTCGCGACCGAGCAAGTTCGATGTTAGGACACGAACGAATGACTTTCGACGTGGGTCGAGTTCTGGTGCGTTGCCGCTGCCTCAAAGTCGGGGGCTGCATGTCTGATTCGCTGGTATGGTCAAAACTTGCCCGCACGCCGCAAAGTGCTGCAGGTCTCCTGCGCCGAAAGGCGCCCTTGGAGTGTCTTGTCGACGTCGTTTCCAAAGCGGGTCAGTTGTATGTCCTACGCCTCTCTCTCCGCTTCACCTACTGGCGCACTTCGCATCTCCATGCAGAGACTACGACTGCAGCTCGTGGACATCCGCCAGCCGCGTCCCAGGCGACACAGCCTGCCAAGCTCAACGCGATCTCCATGGCCTCTTACGACCGGACTATTTTCGACTTTGACCCGCTCCTCAAGACAGATGTGGTCATCACCCTTCGCGCTCATCCGAATATTCCTTAGTTGCATGCTGGATGACCTGTGCGATCGGCAGCATGCGCATGCAGATGTGTCTCGGCGAGCGCTAGGTCATCAACGGTTTGGCCACTTCCTCCCCTAACCAAATATTGTTCGTTTCTTTTATCAATATTACAGTAGTGCTGTGATAAATAAAGAGCGGACCATGTCGGCCACTTAGTGACCAAGCTCGCGCAGCCTGCGCAGACTTTGGGCGCGTATTCAGTCCGCAGGAGTGAGCGCTCCTGGTCAAGCGCCTCGCTGGCGGCCCGCCCGGCTCATGTGTGTGTTCGATGTCGTTGTTCTCGTCCGGCGTCAGCGCCGGTAGCAATCTAAGAATCCTATGGTGGGACAGTATACCTAGGTCAGTTTCAAATACTCATTGGGAGCTGTCGTTCTCGATGTCTACGGCAGCAGCGTTCTCTCACCCACGTTTCCCAACTGTACACATATTTCACTGCCGTAGCCTAGTATATTTGTACCGCGTAATAGGACGGTATATACATGAGGTGACAAAAGGGCTAACAAGGATATACCCTATCACACACATCTAAGTGATTGGGGGACGCGTTAAACCATATCATACCGGCCGTGTGAAATGTGCGGAGGATGGTCAGCATCATGATCTGGCTCCCGCGGTGAAGGTCCCGCGATGGCTACTTCCGGTTTAGTAATTGATCTCATTAACGGAGGCGGTGGAGGATCTAGGTTAGCCATACTGTTTGCGTGGATTGCCTGATCTACCTCAAGAATGCCAGGAGTATCTTTTTGCTTCCGCAAACCGAGCTGGGGTCTACCATCATCTTTAGCCATAGCACCCACGTCAGGCGCAGAGGTCGGCCCTGGAGAAGTGCTGGGAGCAGGAGTAACTATCATCGAGCTATGGGGTTCTGGGACAAGAAGTGAGAGGTCAGATCAAGCGACGGGCGAGTGTAAAGACAGCGGCGGACCTGTAGGAAGTATATTGTCGATAACTGGATTAGCAGAAGCTGAAGATGGGATATTTGGTGCGTCTAAAGACGTCTCTGCGTTGTGTTGGAGGCAAACGGCGGCGGGTAGGGAGGCAAAGGAAAGAGAAGGGGTAGGTGTCGACGTTGCGGGAGTGGGGTCGGACAATGATATAACTGAGGTGACAATATCCGGTATTGCACCACTGGTGGCTGGATCCGGGGAGATAACGGGAATGCGGAGGCTTTCGATGGTTGCCTGATGAACGGGGTCGAAGTTGTCAGGCAGTGGTACATCGGTGAGGCCGTTGAGGGCATGAACTTGAAGTGAGGCTGGTACGGATGAGGTAGGCGCATCAGGACTGGCAAGGGAAGCAGGTGGTAGCGCGCCGTCATCATTCGGGCTGGTGCGAGCAAAGGTTGCGGAGGCAGAGTCGTTGTGGACGTGAAGTATAGGGTCGGAATGATGACCAGGGATGTTGCACAGTGGATACGAACTTGATAGCCAGAGAACGTCGTCCGAGTCGCTAGTGGAGGCAGAGAAAGCTGTAGGGGCAGCATCGGTATCTCGATGTAGAGTGACGTAAACCTTGCGAATCGGTGTGAGGATATGCCCTGCGATCGTCGAATCGTCGTCATTCTGGGCTTTTAGAACGATTTGATTCCAGAGTGCACAGAACTCGTGCTGCTGTTCAGGTGACGTGTTTTGTACATCGAATCTGGAAGCTGCTCCTAGAACCCTAAAGTGCGCATATATCGGCCAGGACGCTTCCTGGAAATGGCTAAATTGGTGGCGAGTAATGTGAGTCAATATGGCAAGCGACAGGCTGTCCCCCTGTGTGGGGTAGTCTCGGAGGACGGATTCTGGGACGCCCAGTTCGTTGGAGGCAAGAATAAACCAAGAGTCATCACGCCGTCGTGCCCTTGCAATAATACCAATAACTATGGCTTGGATAATCGCAGTAATTCCTTCATCCTTGCCCTCGCCCCAGCCTCTCACAAGATGTGCAATTTCGGCAGATTGCACTGGCCCATACTGGTCTTCGGACAAGATTCTGTCGAGGACCCGCAGAAACAATGATACAGAAGTGTCTGCGGGGTTGATCGCCTTGGCACATACGACAGCACGCCGGCTTTTGACCTGGTGAGGAAGCAAGTCGGATGAGAATGTGCGGTCTAACAATCCGATTAATGCCATCGAAAGCTCCAACGTTTGCTGTTCGGTGAGACTGGGCAGAGGATCGTCGACCAACTTGGAGCTGCGGAAGCCAGGTAAGCCGGAAAAGAAGCGCTCGAGTTCGTGATCTTCGTCCAAACTGTCGAACGTCCACAGAAACACGCGGGTATCAATCTCCGAAGGGGATTTCCGAGCGGTATCCTCAGCTGTCTTCTGCATGCCCTGCATAAGCAATTTGCGATAACTTTCCTCCAGGCCTCTAAAGTAATTCCAGGCTCTACGCCAGGCTCCATCGAAGGTTCCATAACGATAGTACATCGACCTGGAAAACCACCAAAGAACCCTATAGGTGATATATGGTATCCCGGTAATAATGTGCCACGCCGGAAGGGAGAGTGGTGTGTGGTATGGGCTGTCATGACGAACGATTGGCATGAAAGTGATACACCCATACAGCGCGACGCACACGCCGACCCACGACAGCACCAACTTGAAAATCGTGAGATTGACGTTCCATAGGAACACAGCTAGACCAGCGAGGAACAGGAAAAGGGAAACGTGTAGCAGCGTGGGTAAGGCTTCAACTGCCCACGGAAGGAGAAACTTGTCGACGCCTTCGGCAAAGAAAGCACGGATACGTGCTCGCTTATGTGGACTGTAACGTGGCTGGGTGATCTTGAGGTATCTCCGTGCCCACTGCTGTAGCAACGTCGCGAGTAGAGCACAGGTAAGACTGATGACCAAGCTCATGAACCAGAGCGAATTGACCCAGACGGCATATGTCGGTGGAGAGAATGGGGGCGGAGAAGTAGGGAGAGTGGTGGATTGATTTGGGTTGGAAACGGTCTGATAGATATTCGCAAGGTAGAAGTTGGAGGTGTCCTGTGGGTTCGGTCGGATGTCCTGGATTGACACTGAGATCAACGACGCGACGGCAGCAGAGAATAAACCAGTCTACAGGAGATGAGTCTGTAAGGGGTGCATGGGATTGGAAGATAGCGACGCACAAAGATGAGAATTCCGTCAGCGTCCGCTTTCCATGCTTCAGCCATTTTCTTGTCTTCTTCCGTCGCCATTTCCAAGTACATTGAAAAGATAGGACCGGAGCCATCGACGAAGTTAGATACACCCTGCGACGCTTGATTCTGTGCCAACTGAAGTGGGTACTGGTGGTCACCTGTGGGGGCGTCAGGGCTGGTGGGGGCGGTGAGGGTGGAGTAAGGTACCTGTTCCCGGGACTATACCCGCCTCGGCTATGTCGATACCGTCGGGGTGAGCTCGGGACATGGCGTGGGTTAATTAAGGATAAGACAATGTACTGGGGTGGAAGGCGTACTGCCCCTTGGCTAGTCGCAAGGCACCGTGAGGCAATACGGGATCGACCGATTCGAGCGCTCAACAGTTTGTTGTCGCTAAAATAATGGTACAGTAGAAAAGGAGTTAGCCTGACGCGAAGACCTCTCCTCTCATTGTACCGAAGCAGTGAAGAGGGAATCTCGGAAAAACTGATGAATAAACACTGTATTGCCCGTGGACATTATAATGCGCGCCCGGTCGTGTGGACGAAATACCGATTTTACTGAACGCAAACTTGAATGACTCTTGCTTCAACCCATTCAGCTCTTGGTGAATGTCAAAGAATTCGTCCACGTAAAAAAAGAAAAAATACATTAAGTAGCTAGACAGATGTGGTGAAGCAAGACAAGCAAAAGCACGGCACGGCAGCGTCCCCGGTTTGCCAAAGGAATAGAAGAAAAGAAAAGAAAGAATCCGAACGTGCCTCCACCCGACGCGACCGGAATCGCTATAGCTTCCCAAGCGCGCGCAGCTGCTGGCGCAGGCTCCCGTTTTCCGTCTGCACGAGGTTGATCTCCTCGAGCAGGGCGAGCCGCTGCGTCTGCTCGCGCTCCGACACGGTGTTGACCGCACGCAGCTCCTCCTGCACCGCCGCTGCGTCCTCCGCGAGCTGCAGCGCACGCGCGGACAGCACCCCGTTCGCCTCGGTGAGCTGGCGGAGCGTCTCAGCCTGCTCCGCAGCGCGCTCCTCCACCGCGAGTTTCTCCGCGGCAAGCTGTTCGATCTGTTCCTGTCTGTCAAGAACTCAATAAACTCCCACGGTGCGCGAAGATAATGAGAGGCACGTACAAACCGTCCGAGGGCACGATCTGCTCCTCGGCGTGCGCACCTGGCGCTGGTATGTCTCGAGCGCGGCGTTGCTGTCCTGGGCGAACTTCTGTGCGCGCTCCGCGTTCTTCTTGAGCAGGTCGTGCGCCTGCGCGAACCGTATGAGGCGACCCATCAACGCGCGGTCGTCAGCAATGAGCGCCTGCACGAGCAGCGCGAACGCCTCGACGCTAAACGTGCCTGGGCCCGAGCCTTCGCCGTCGACCACAGGCGATCTCGGCGAGTCAGGTGTGTGGGCCCGAATTGGGCGGCGCGGCGGAGGCACCGTTGCCGATGCCGTTGGTATTCGTTGGTACCGCCACCAGGGTAGAGGCTCTTGAGCGCGCGCACGTCCAGGTCGCTGATTGACGGGCCGGGCTTCCTGGGGAGCGCGCACGCAGACTAGGCGAGCGTTGCGCCGCTGAGCCGTGCGGCGCGCGTTTCTGGAGACGGGGGCGTCGCCGAGAGGGACAGCACGATCGCCACAAAGCCCGTGCCGTCCTTCGCGAAGGCGATCAAAGAGGTGGGTCGCAGTTTTGAGGGGTGCTGCGTCGACGCTGGATGGCTGCTCTGCGTGGGGCAACCGTCTGAGTATTGCGTGGCCCTCCCGGCGGGTGGACGAAGAAACGGAGCACACATATACTCACGGGAGAGCGGGTCCGCGACACAAATATAAGAATCCCATCAGCATCCGCTTTCCATCCTTCAGTCTTCTTCTTGTCTTCTTCTGCATTTCTAAATGGGAAAATGTCAGAGCCACCGACAAAGTTTGATACGCTCTCGGTACTTGATTCTGCGCCGACTGGGTCCTGGTGGTCATCTGCGGGGGCGTCGATGGTGGGGATTGAGCCAAGCGGGAGCGGAGTACCTGTTCCCGGGCCTATCCTGCCTCCATTGCGTTCACATCTTGGGAGGAGGTCGAGACATAGGTTATGGTACAAGTGGTCGTTCGACGCTGCTTGTTGCTTCCGCGCTTACGTATGCTGTCCCCGAACGGCGAACACGGCGTCACTCTCCCTTGTGTCTGTTGGATCTCCCAGTTTGCTGTCTCACTCTCGTTTGTTCCACACTCTTATTCGCCGCAATCTGTCGGATGCCCCAAGTTATGGCCGCCAGTGAAGAGAGAGAGAAATGGGAGGGACGGAAATGCGGGACGAGGAAACGAGGGCACAAAATGGCTCATGCACTGACAACGTATATTTTCAATGGGTATTGACCGAATATTGACCATTTGATCTGAATCCTTCCCTTCCGTCTGTGTTGAAGGCAGAGAATGCGAGCACCGAAAGATGAGAAATGAAAGGAACGATGGTTTCAATTCCTTCGACCCTCAGAACAATTCCACACCGGCGATATGGGACGCTCGATACTGCTCACACTAGCAACAAGTGGCTCATCTGACAGTCAAGCACCTCAGGCACGTAGTCAACATCGTCGCTTTCTCCAAGCGCCGTAATAAGGCAATCACGGCTATCAGCGAACTAGCCTGAGATGCGATGGCGTACTGTCATGATCTCTCGATTTCGACGCCAGCAACGTTCTCTCGACCACACGCCATGTAAGTTCTCCGTTCCCGATTAGACACCTGCAACGATTGCACTACCCCCCTCCTGCAACGTCCTTGTCCTCCATCTTGGAATGGCTCCATGGTATATAAAGACACTCGACCTTACTCTCCAACAAGGAACGCAAGCAGCAGTATTCACAGACACTACCGAAGCTGATGAGATAGAGATTGATACCCAGGTGAGGCTTCCGTGTCATTGCCAGGTGAGCTCGCAGTGGTTCAAGGGCAGCGTTAAGACACTCTATTCAAGTTTACGTGTTTGGCTGCCGTACTTGTACGGTGCGATACGAACATACGTACACAGGTGATAAAAAGTATTGAGTAGTATCAGTTTAGTGGTAACGGGAACCCAGTAGGAATATACCCAATCGCACACACATATCTCAGAGATTGAGGGACAGGTTAAACGATATCATACGAGCAATGCGAAAGACCCGGAGGATCTTCTGAACGCTCGGCATTTGGTTCTCGAAGTGAAGGTCCCAGGATGGCTACGTCCGAGTCGGTAACCGATGGCAACTGGGGTCGAAAATATAGGGCAGATGTAGTGCTTGCGTGAATTGCGCGATTCACCGAAGGGAGGTCAACAGCGTCTTGTTCCTTGTGAAAAACAGGCAGAGAGCTACCATCGTCTTCGGCGCTAGCATTCAGATCGGGCGCAGAGGTTGGTCCTGGATAAGCGCTGTGTGTAATAGTAGCTATCGAGCGACGAGATTCTAGGTAAGACAATAACAGGTCAGATCGAGCGATGGGCAAGTGTGAAGACAACGGCGAACCTGTAGGAATCATGTCGTCGAGAACTGGAGCTAAAGATGAGAGATTTGGTGCATTGAAAGGCGTCAAGAGGTCTGCATTGTGTTGGAGGGAGATGGCAGCGGGTAGGGAGGAAAAGGAAAGAGAAGGGGCAGGCGTCGAAGTTTCGGGAGAGGGGTCGGGCATTGATATAACTGAGGTGACAATGTCCGGTATTGCACCAGCGGCGGCGGGATCCGGTGAGGTAACGGGAATGTGCACGCTTTCGATGGTTGCTTGATGAACGGGGCCGAAGTTGTCAGGCAGTGGCACTTCGGCAAGGCGGTCGAGGACATGAAGTGAGGTTGGTACGGACGAGAAAGGCGCATCAGGACTGGCAATGGAAGCAGGTGACAACGCAGCGTCATCATTCGGGCTGGTGTGAGCAAAGGTTGCGGAGGCAGAGTCACCGTGGATGTGAAGTGTAGGGTCAGAATGATGACCAGGGATATTGCACAGTGGGTACGAAGTTGGTTGGAACAGAATGTCGTCGTTGTCGCTAGTAGAGGCAGAGAAAGCTGTAGGGGCAGCATCGGTATCTCGATGTAGAGTGACGTAAACCTGGCGAATCGGTCTGAGGATAAACAGTGCGATGTCCCAATTGTTGTCATTCTGGGCTTTTAGAACGATTTGATTCCAGAGTGCACAGAACTCGTGCTGCTGTTCAGGTGACGTATTTTGTACATCGAATCTGGAAGCTGCTTCTAGAACCTTCCTGTACGCATATATCGGCCAGGACTCTTCCTGGAAATGGCTAAATTGCAGGCGAGTAATGTGAGTCAATATGGCAAGTGACAGACTGTCCCCCTGTGCGGCATAGTCTCGGAGGACGGATTCGGGGACGCCCAGTTCGTTGGAGGCAAGAATAAACCAAGAGTCATCGCGCCGTCGTGCCTTTGCAATAATACCAAAAACTATGGCTTGGATAATCGTAGTAGTTTCTTCGTCCTTGCCCTCGCCCCAGCCTCTCACAAAATGTGCAATTTCGGCAGATTGCACTGGCCCATACTGGTCTTCGGACAATATTCTGTCGAAGACCTGCTGAAACATTGACCTAGAGATGTCTGCGGGATTGATCGCTTTCGCACATATGACAGCTCGCCGGCTTTTGACGTGGTCAGGGAGCAAGTCGGATGAGAATGTGCGGTCTAACAGTCCAATCAATGCCATCGAAAGCTCCAACGTTTGCTCTCCGGTGAGACTGGGCAGAGGGTCGTCGACCATGTTCGAGCTGCGGAAGCCAGGTAAGCCGGAAAAGAAGCGCTCCAGTTCGTGATCTTCGTCCAAACTGTCGAACGTCCACAGAAACGCGCGAGTATCGATCGCCGAAGGAGAATTCAGAGAAGTTTTCTCGACCGTTTTCCGCATGCCTTGCACGAGCAATTTGCGATGACTCTCCTCCAGGGATTGAAAGCGACGGTAGGCTTTTTCAGCAAAGCGAATAAGCGAAAGCGGCCCAAAACAAAGGCACGGAAAAATAAAGAGTGTAGAAATGGTGAACCATTGAAGGATTCGAAATGTGACCAGTTGTATCCCGGCTACAATGTGCCATGCTGGCAACGAGAGTGGTGTGTGGTATGGGCTATCATGACGAAAGATCGGGATGAATGTGATGCACCCGTACAGAGCGGTGCAAATGCCAATCCATGACACCACCGACTTGAAAATTGTCAGATTTACGTTCCACAGGAACACAGATATCCCGGCAAAGAACAGGAACAGGGAAACGTGCAGCAGAGTCGGCAGCGCTTCAACTGCCCACGGAAGGAGGAACTTGTCGACACCTTCGAAAAAGAACGCACGGATCCGTGCTCGCTTGTGTAGACTGTAACGTGGCTGAGTGACCTTGAGATATCGCCGTGCCCACTGCTGAAGCAAGGTCGCGAGTAGAGCGCAGCTGATACTGATGACCAAACTCAAGAACAACAGCGCGTTCACCCAAACTGCGTAGTTTGGTGGAGAAAATGGGGGCGGGGAAGCAGGGAGGGAACTAGAGATGTCAGATCGATTTGGATCGGCGAGAGTCTGATAGATATTTGAGAGGTAGAAGTTAGAGGTGTCCTGTGGGTTCTGTCGAATATCTTGAATGGACACTGAGATCAAGGACGCGACAGCAGCAGAGAATAAACCGGTCTATGAGAGATGAGTCAGTAAAGCAGTGCATGGCATTGGGAGATAGTGACGCACAAAGATGAGAATTCCGTCAGCGTCCGCTTGCCATGCTTCGGCCATTTTCTTGTCTTCTTCCGTCGCCATTTCCAAGTACATTGAAAAAATAGGACCGGAGCCATCGACGAAGTTAGATACACCCTGCGACGCTTGATTCTGTGCCAACTGAGGTGGGTACTGGTGGTCACCTGTGGGGGCATCAGGGCTGGTGGGGGCGGTGAGGGTGGAGTAAGGTACCTGTTCCCGGGACTATACCCGCCTCGGCTATGTCGATACCCTCAGGGTGAGCTCGGGACATGGAAGATTATGACGATTTGGGGAGGTCACAATGTATTAGGATGGAAAGAGTTCGGTTAGTGCAGGGCACTATGAGGCGATACAGTACAGCACTGCACAGGATCGAACCGTGACCACAAGCGTTTGTCACTCAATGGCCCGTTTGTCGTTGCGAAACTGACATTGATTCTCATTGTGCGTTGTCATAAGTCATTTTTGCATTGCGTGGTGGAAAACCAGGGGTCAACCTGACGCGAAGACCTCTCTTCTCGTTGTACTGCAGTCGAGAGGGAGTCTCGCAAATGATATTGCCAGTCCATTGCTGCCAGTGAACATTTTGCCCGGGCCGTGAGCGAGATACTGTGCCAATTAGCGCTTAACTCGGTTTTGTAACCGCAACCCTCGGTCTACTCCTGCCAGTGGTTGAGGCTGTGGGTCAATGATTATCGACCTGGATCGAGTTCTCGTGCGTAGCTGCTTCCCCTTCGAAGTTGGGACCTACATGTTTGTATGAAACTGTCCGCGCGCCGGGTGGTGTCCGAGTCGATGCAAATGAGTTACACTGTCACTGGAGAGGAACATGGGGCGTCTGGAATTTTACCGTGACTATAATTGTCTTCTCACTCACTCCTATTACTTGTCCTCTATTCAGTATTTCGCTGGCGTTGCAATGGCCCTCGGTTCTTTGGCGAGTGGACCGGGTGGAGAGACGGAAGAAGCTATCTCAGAGGGCACTTTCGGACACCAGGTATGTGGATACCCGGTTGCTCTCTGCATCTAATTCAGGTCAAAGCACAGGTCGCCGCGCTCGTTGGGTACATCTCGTCGGGCAGACCAGAACTAAACGATACCGAACGTGCACCTTATTTCGAATCGATTAGACAGACGCTTGTGGTCGAGGACAGTCAGAATCTTCAATTGAATGACATTGCGAGGTGAGGCGAGGTCTTCTCTATCGTATAGACTAGGCGAGGGCACCAACCGCGGTGCGTGCAAACGTTTTTTTTCACTTCGACGCTCTCATTTCCTAATCATATTTGCAACTTGAACAGACATTGTCCTCCTTTATTTTCCCACATATTAAACATATGGCCGATCAATTCCTCAGAAACAAAAGCGCATGCGACAGAGCTGTTGGCTGAGTCCGCAATCTACACCGCGAGTGCGTTTCCCACTTCATGCTAGTCCTCATGTCATTTCTCATTAACTTGAGCTTGACGAACTTCAATCCGCCCCCATGACAATATACTCTGCTTTCTGGTCTACTGTAACGCGCTTGTAGACCCCGCCAGCGCACACGACCAACTGCACGATCTGCGGTCCCCGCGCCGACGTCGACAAATGACTCGAGCAGTGAGAGACAACGGAAGGGCGCTCTCTTGAACATTCGTGTGCGTCATTCCCAAAGCGAGGCAGCCGTACGTATTCTGCCCCTCTCTGCTCCACCTGCTGATGCGCTTCGCTTTCCATGCAGAGATACGGCCTGCCAGAACCGGCGTCTCATGCTACACAGCTTACCACGTTCGATGCAATCACCACGGCCCTACCCAACTCGGCCATCTTCGACTTTGACCCGCTCGTCAGGCCGACGTGGTCCTCGCTGCGCAAGCGCTCTTTGCGCTCCCTCGGATATTCCTATGGGTTGGGCCGGGTAGACTGCACGCCTGCCCGCCCATATACGGTACGTCTCCACGACGGGAGTCGAATGATGTGCCACCGATGGTAAGCTTTCCCTCCACCCCCCTTGCCAAACACTTTCTTCCTGGTGACGACCCCCATCACGAGTGAAAGGCGATCAGCGCTGGCTTACCAACGGTCAACCTCGCGCAGACGTTGAGCGCGTATTCGATCTGCGAGAGGGTGCGAAGTTGTTCAAGCGCCTCGTGCGATAGTGCAGCTCGCAGGCATGGTCGACGTCGTCGCTTTCGCCAGGCGCTGCAACGAGGCAGTCAAGGTGGCGGCAGGAATGCAGTCTGAGACTCATATGTTGGGCTCCTGCTCATACGTCATTTTCAAACGTCCACAAGGACCTCTCGGGCTCGTTGTCGACGCTAGCGGCGTTCTCTCGACCACACTCTATGTAAATATCTATGTTTTCTCACTGACCCGTTAGTCCTTCCGGGTTGCCCTCCTATTCCCCTTGCAACGACCTGATTCCCTTTCTTGGAATGTCTTCATAGTATTGATTCTGCGAAACGTTCGACCCTGCTTTCATCAAGGGACGCAGATAGCCGTATCCACAGACGCTACCGAATCAGGGGAGATAATGGGTACCCAGATGCGCGCAGAGGCTTCCGCGTAATTCACGGTGGAACGTTACGACTCATTGTCGATTCGCCGCTATTCGAGTTTACACATATTTGGATCCCTGCGTGATACGAATATACTGTACGCCGGTTGATACAACGTAGTATCAGTCTACTAACAATTATCGGGGGCCCAATAAGAATATACCGAATCGCACGCACGTCTAACAGTCTAAGAGATTGAAGGACGGGTCAAACGATATCATACCGGTAACGCGAAGGATCCAGGGGACGATCTCCTGAACGCTCAACGTTTGGTTCCTGAAGTAAAGGACGCGGGATAGCTACGTCCGAGTCAGTAACCGGTGGCAATTGCGGTCGAATATCTAGGGTAACCGTAGTGCTTGCGTCGATTGCGCGATTCACCGAAGGGAGGTCAAGGACGTCCGTTTCCTTGCGAAAGCCAGGCTGAGGGCTACCATCGTCTTCGGTGCTAGCAACCAGATCAGGCGCAGAGGTCGGTCCTGGACGAGCGTTGGGAGAAGTAGTAACTATTATCGAGTGATGAGATTCTAGGTAAGACAATAACAGGTCAGATTGAGCGATGGGGAAGTGCGAAGACAACGGCGAACCTGTACGAATAATGTCGTCGAGAACTGGAGCTAAAGATGAGAGATTTGGTGCATCGAAAGGCGTCCGGAGGTCTGCATCGTGCTGGAGGGAAACGGCGGCGGGTAGGGAGGTAAAGGAAAGAGAAGGGGCAGGCGTCGAAGGTTCGGGAGCGGGGTCGGGCATTGATATAACTGTGTCTGGTATTGCACCAGCAGCGGCTGGATCCGGTGAGGGAACGGGAATGTGCAGGCTTTCGATGATTGCCTGATGAACAGGGTGGAAAGTGTCAGGCAGCGGCACACCGGTGAGGTTGTTGAGGACATGGTGTGGGGCCGGTACAGATGAGGTAGGCGCATCGGGACTGGTAAGGAAAGAAGGTGGCAACGCAGCGTCATCATTGGGGCCGGTGCGAGCAAAGGTCGCGGTGGCAGAGTCATTGTGAATGTGGGGTGTAGGGTCGGAATGATGACCAGGGATGTTGCACAGTGGATACGATGTTGGGAACCACAGAACGACGTCCAGGTCGCCAGTGGAGGCGGAGAAAGCTGTAGGGGCAGCATCGGTATCTTGATGCAGAGTGACGTAAATCTTGCGAATCGGTCTGAGGATATCCACTGTGATGCATGCGATGCTCCGATCGTCGCCACTCTGGGCTTTTAGAACAATTTGATTCCAGAGTGCACAGAACTCGTGCTGCTGTTCAGGTGACGTATTTTGTACATCGAATCTGGAAGCTGCTCCTAGAACGTTTGAGCATGCAGATGACCGCATCCAGTCTAAGGATGCTTCCCGGTAATGGCTAAATTGCAGGCGAGCAATGTGAGTCAATATGGCAAGCGACAGGCTGTCCCCCTGTGTGGGGTAGTCTCGGAGGACGGATTCCGGGACGCCCAGTTCGTTGGAGGCAAGAACACGCGCCCGGCCATGTGGACTCGGACGAAATACCGATCAGATTACTGAACGCAAATGACTCTTGAGAGTCATCGTTTGAATCGTTTCCGACCTGAGCCCACGCTCTCATTCAAGCCATTCAGCTCTTGGTAAAGTCGAAGAATTGTGTTCAATTTGTCCACGTAACAAAAAAATCCAAAGAAAAAATACATTAAGTAGCTAGACAGATGTGTGAAGCGAGACAAGCAAAAGCACGGCACCAGCGTCCACGGTTTGCCAAAGGAATAGAAGAAAAAAAAAGAGAACTCCGAACGTGCCTCCACGCTCCCTCCCCCGACGCGACCAGAATCGCTATAGTTTCCCAAGCGCGCGCAGCTGCTGACCCAGGCTCCCGTTTTCCGTCTGCACGAGGTTGATCTCCTCGAGCAGGGCAAGCCGCTGCGTCTGCTCGTGCTCCGACACGGCGTTGACCGTGCGCAGCTCCTCTTGCACCGCCGCTGCGTCCTCCGCAAGCTGCAGTGCACGCGCGGACAGCACCCCGTTCGCCTCGGTGAGCTGGCGCAGCGTCTCTGTCTGCTCCGCAGCGCGCTCCTCTACCGCAAGTTTCTCCGCGGCGAGTTGATCGACCTGCTCCTGCCTGCCAAGACGAAGAGCATCAGTAACATTCCCGCGGTACGCGAAGAGAGGGAGAGAGGCGCGTACAAACCGTCCGAGCCAGCGAGCTGCTCCTCGAGCGTGCGCACCTGGCGCTGGTACATCCCAAGCGCGGCGTTGCGCGCTTCTGTGCGCGCTCCACGTTCTTCTTGAGCAGGTCGTGCGCCTGCGCGAGACGTATGAGGCACTTCATCAACGCGTGGTCGTCCGCAATGAGCGCCTGCGCGCGCAGCGCGAACGCCTCGCCGCGAAACGTGCCTGGGCCCGAGCCTCCGCCGTCGACCACAGGCGATCTCGGCGAGCCAGGTGTGCCCGGGCCCGAATTGGGCGGCGCGGCGGTGGCACCGTTACCGCTGCCGTTGGTATTCGTGGTGCCGCCACCAGGGTATAGAGGCTCTTGAGCGCGCGCACGTCCAGGTCGCTGGTTGACGGGCAGGGGCTGCCTAGGGTACCCGCACGCAGACTAGGCGAGCGTGGCGCGGCTGAGCCGGGCGGCGCGCGCTTCTGGAGACAGGAACGTCGCTGAGAGGGGCAGCAAGATCGCCACGAAGCCCATGGCGCCCTTCCCGAAGGCGATCGAAGAGGTGGGTCGCGGTTTTGAGGGGTGCTGCGTCGATGCAGGACGGCTGCTCTGCGTGGGGCAACCGTCTGAGCATTGCGTGCCCCTCCCGGGGCGGTTGGACAAAGAAACGGAGCACACTTACACTCACAGGAGAGCGGGTCTGCGGCAAAAAATATAAGAATCCCATCGGCATCCACTTTCCATCCTTCAGTCTTCTTCTTGTCTTATGAGAAAATGTCAGAGCCATCGACAAAGTTTGACACGCGGGTCCTGGTGGTCATCTGTGGGGGCGTCGGTGGTGGGGATCGAGCCAAGTAGGAGGTACCTGTTCCCGGGCCTATCCTGCCTCCGTTACGTTGATATCTTGGGAGGAGCTCGGGACATCGAAAGATTATGGTACAAGTTGGTCGTTCGACGTTGCTCGTTGCTTCCACGCTTACGTATGCTGTCCGTCTCACTCTCGTTTTGTGCCAAACTCTTATTCGCCGCCATCTGTCGGATTCCCCAAGTTATGGCCGCTAGTGAAGAGAGAGAGAGAAATGGGATGGATGGAAATGCGGGAGTCGGAACGAGAAAACGAGGGCACAAAATGGCTCATGCACCAACGTCGTATATTTTCAATGGGTATTGACCGAATATTGACCATTTGATCTGAATCCTTCCTATCCAGCATTCCGTCTGTGTTGAAGGCAGAGAATGCGAGCACCGAAAGATGAGAAATGAAAGGAGCGATGGTTTCAATCCCCTCGACCCTCAGAACAATTCCACTCCGGGGTTATGGGACGCTCGACGCTGCTCATACTAGTAACAAGTAGCCCATCTGACAGTCAAGCACCTCAGGCACGTAGTCAACATCGTCGCATTCTCCAAGCGCCGTAATAAGGCAATCACGGCGGCACCGGGGCTATCAGCGAAATAGCCTGAGACGCGCTGGCGTACTGTCATGATCTCTCCGAGTCGATTTCGACGCAAGCAATGTTCTCTCGACCGCACGTCATGTAAGTTTTCCGTTACCGATACAACAATTGCACTACTACCCCTCTGTAACGACCTTGTCCCTCATCTTGAATTGGCTTCAGAGACGCTCGACCTTACCACCAACAAGGGACGCGAGCAACCAGTATTCACAGACATTACCGAAGCTAATGAGATATAGACGGTTGTCCATGTGAGGCTTCCGCGTCATTGCAAGGCGCGCCCACGAGCTCGGGCAGCGTTGAGACACATTTTACGACTCTATTCAAGTTTACACGTGCTTGGCTGCCGTATTTATACCGCGTGATACGAACATACGTACACAGGACGATGAAACGTGTTGGGTAGTATTTGTCCAGTGGTGACGGGAGCCCAATAGGAATATACTCAATCGCACGCCGCATGTCTAACAGTCTAAGAGATTGAGAGACGGGTTAAGCGATATCATACCGGTAACGCGAAGGATCCAGGGGACGATCTCCTGAACGCTCAACGTTTGGTTCCCGAAGTAAAGGACGCGGGATGGCTACGTCCGAGTCAGTAACCGGTGGCAATTGCGGTCGAATATCTAGGGTAACCGTAGTACTTGCGTCGATTGCGCGATTCACCGAAGGGAGGTCAAGGGCGTCCGTTTCCTTGCGAAAACCAGGCCGAGGGCTACCATCGTCTTCGGCGCTAGCACCCAGATCGGGCGCAGAGGTCAGTCCTGGACGAGCGTTGGGAACAGTAGTAACTATTATCGAGCGATGAGATTCTAGGTAAGACAATAACAGGTCAGATCGAGCGATGGGAAAGTGTGAAGACAACGGCGAACCTGTAGGAAATATGTCGTCGAGAACTGGAGCTAAAGATGAGAGATTTGGTGCATCGAAAGGCGTCCGGAGGTCTGCATCGTGCTGGAGGGAAATGGCGGCGGGTAGGGAGGTAAAGGAGAGAGAAGGGGCAGGTGTCGAAGGTTCGGGAGCAGGGTCGGGCGTTGACATAACTGAGGTGACAATGTCCTGTATTGCACCAGCGGCAGCTGGATCCGGTGAGGCAACGGGAATGCACAGGCTTTCGATGATTGCCTGATGAACGGGGTCGAAGTTGCCAGACAGCGGCACACCGGTGAGGCTGTTGAGGACATGGTGTGAGGTTGGTACGGACGAGGAAGGCGCATCGGGACTGGCAAGGGAAGTAGGTGGCAACGCAGCGTCGTCATTCGGGTCGGTGCGAGCAAACCTTGCGGAGGCAGAGTCGTTGTGGATGTGAAGTGTAAGGTCAGAATGATGACCAGGGATGTTGCATAGTGGATACGAACTTGGTGACCACAGAATGTAGTCGTTGTCGCTAGTAGAGGCAGAGAAAGCTGTAGGGGCAGCATCGGTATCTCGATGTAGAGTGACGTAAACCTGGCGAATCGGTCTGAGGATATACCCTGCGATCGTCATATCGTCGTCACTCTGGGCTTTTAGAACCATTTGATTCCAGAGTGCACAGAACTCGTGCTGCTGTTCAGGTGACGTATTTTGTACATCGAATCTGGAAGCTGCTCGTAGAACCTGAACGTACGTATATTCCGGCCAGAACACTTCCTGGTAATGGCTAAATTGCAGGCGAGTAATGTGAGTCAATACGGCAAGTGACAGGCTGTCCCCCTGTGTGGGGTAGTCTCGGAGGACGGATTCGGGGACGCCTAGTTCGCTGGAGGCAAGAATAAACCAAGAGTCATCGCGCCGTCGTGCCCTTGCAATAATTCCAAAAACTGTGGCTTGGATAATCGCAGTAGTTTCTTCATCCTTGCCCTCGCCCCAGCCTCTCACAAGATGTGCAATTTCGGCAGATTGCACTGGCCCGTACTGGTCTTCGGACAAGATCTTATTGAGGACACGCCAAAACAATGATTCAGAAGTGTCGGTGGGTTTGATCGCCTTGCCACATACGACAGCTCGCCGGCGTTTGACATGGTGAGGGAGCAGATCGGATGAGAACGTGCGGTCTAACAATCCGATCAATGCCATCGAAAGTTCAAACGTTTGCCCTTCGGTGAGACTGGGGAGAGGATCGTCGACCAACTTGGAGCTGCGGAAGCCAGGTAAGCCGGAAAAGAAGCGCTCTAGTTCGTGATCTTCGTCCAAACTGTCGAACGTCCACAGAAACGCGCGGGTATCGATCTCCGAAGGGCATTTCCGAGCGGTATCCTCAGCTGTCTTCTGCATGCCCTGCATAAGCAGTTTGCGATAACTTTCCTCCAGGTCGCTAAAGTATTTCCAGAATCTCCTCCAGGCTTCATCCCAGGCGTCAAAATGAAGGTAGACCGACCAGGATAACCACCCAAGAACCCTATAGGTGACATATGGTATCCCGGTAATAATGTGCCACGCCGGAAGGGAGAGTGGTGTGTGGTATGGGCTGTCATGACGAACGATTGGCATGAAAGTGATACACCCGTACAGCGCGATGCACACGCCGACCCACGACAGCACCAACTTGAAAATCGTGAGATTGACGTTCCATAGGAACACAACTAGACCGGCAAGGAACAGGAAAAGGGAAACATGTAGCAGCGTAGGTAAGGCTTCAACCGCCCACGGAAGGAGAAACTTGTCCACGCCTTCAGCAAAGAATGCACGGATCCGAGCTCGCTTATGTGGACTGTAACGTGGCTGAGTGATCTTGAGGTATCTCCGTGCCCACTGCTGTAGTAGTGTCGCAAGTAGAGCACAGGTAAGACTGATGACCAAGCTCATGAACCAGAGCGAATTGACCCAGACGGCATATGTTGGCGGAGAGAATGGGGGCGGAGAAGTAGGGAGAGTGTTGGATTGATTTGGGTTGGAAACGGTCTGATAGATATTCGCGAGGTAGAAGTTGGAGGTGTCCTGTGGGTTCGTTCGGATGTCTTGGATTGACACTGAGATCAACGACGCGACGGCAGCAGAGAATAAACCGGTCTACAGGAGATGAGTCTGTAAGGGGTGCATGGGATTGGAAGATAGCGACGCACAAAGATGAGAATTCCGTCAGCGTCCGCTTTCCATGCTTCGGCCATTTTCTTGTCTTCCTCCGTCGCCATTTCCAAGTACATTGAAAAAATTGGCCCCGAGCCATCAACGAAATTGGATACACCCTTCGATGCTTGATTCTGCGCCAACTGGGGTGGGTATTGGTAGTCACCTGTGGAGGCGTCAGTAGCCGAGCACGACGAGGACAGAGCCTGAGGAAAGTGGGAGCAAGCGTACCGGTTCCCGGGTCTATACCTGCCTCGGCGACGTTGACATCCTCGGGATGAGCTCGGGACATGGCGTGGGCTGATTAAGGAGAAGACAATGTACTGTGGTAGAAGGCGTACTACCCCTTGGCTAGTCGCAAGGCACATACGGGACAGGCCCGGATCGACCGATTCGAGCGCTCAACGGTTTGTTTTCGCTAAATAGGCGTGTTGCGTAGTAGAAAAGGAGGGGTTAGCCTGACGCGAAGACCTCTCCTCTCATTGTACCGAAGCAGTGAAGAGGGATTCTCGAAAGAACTGATGAATAAAACACGGTATTACCCAAGGTATTGCCCGTGGACGGCCGTGTGGAAGAAATACCGATTAGATTGCTCAGTGCAAACTTGAACGACTCTTGCTTCAAGCCATTCAGCTCTTGGTGAATGTCAAAGAATTGCGTTCAATTTGTCCGCGTAAAAAAATCCAAAGAAAAAAATACATTAAGTAGCTAGACAGATGTGGTGAAGCAAGACAAGCAAAACACGGTACGGCAGCGTCCCCGGTTTGCCAAAGGAATAGAAGAAAAGAAAGGGAATCAGAACGTGCCTCCACGCTCCCTCCCCCGACGCGACCGGAATCGCTATAGCTTCCCAAGCGCGCGCAGCTGCTGACAGAGGCCCCTGTTTTCCGTCTGCACGAGGTTGATCTCCTCGAGCAGGGCAAGCCGCTGCGTCTGCTCGCGCTCCGACACGGCGTTGACCGTGCGCAGCTCCTCTTGCACCGCCGCTGCGTCCTCCGCAAGCTGCAGTGCACGCGCGGACAGCACCCCGTTCGCCTCGGTGAGCTGGCGCAGCGTCTCTGTCTGCTCCGCAGCGCGCTCCTCTACCGCAAGTTTCTCCGCGGCGAGTTGATCGACCTGCTCCTGCCTGCCAAGACGAAGAGCATCAGTAACATTCCCGCGGTACGCGAAGAGGGAGAGAGGCGCGTACAAACCGTCCGAGCCAGCGAGCTGCTCCTCGAGCGTGCGCACCTGGCGCTGGTACATCTCAAGCGCGGCGTTGCGCGCTTCTGTGCGCGCTCCACGTTCTTCTTGAGCAGGTCGTGCGCCTGCGCGAGACGTATGAGGCACTCCATCAACGCGCGGTCGTCCGCAATGAGCGCCTGCACGCACAGCGCGAACGCCTCGACGCGAAACGTGCCTGGGCCCGAGCCTCCGCCGTCGACCACAGGCGATCTCAGCGTGTGCCCGGGCCCGGATTGGGCGGCGCGGCGGAGGCACCGTTGCCGCTGCCGTTGGTATACGTGGTACCGCTGCCAGGGTACAGTATAGAGGCTCTTGAGCGCGCGCACGCCCAGGTCGCTGGTTGACGGGCCGGGGCTGCCTAGGGTGCCCGCACGCAGACTAGGCGAGCGTGGCGCAGCTGAGCCGTGCGCGCGCGCTTCTGGAGACGGGAGCGTTGCCGAGAGGGGCAGCAGGATCGCCACGAAGCCCGTGGCGCCCTTCCCGAAGGGGATCGAAGAGGTGGGTCGCGGTTTTGAAAGGTGCTGCATCGACGCGGGACGGTTGCTCTGCGTGGGGCAACCGTCTGAGCATTGCGTGCCCCTCCCGGGGCGGGTGGACGAAGAAACGGAGCACACTTACACTCACAGGAGAGCGGGTCCGCGGTACAAATATAAGAATCCCATCGGCATCCACTTTCCATCCTTCAGTCTTCTTCTTGTCTTATGAGAAAATGTCAGAGCCATCGACAAAGTTTGACACGTGGGTCCCGGTGGTCATCTGTGGGGGCGTCGGTGGTGGGGATTGAGCCAAGTGGGAGTGAGGTACCTGTTCCCGGCCTATCCTGCCTCCGTTACGTTGACATCTTGGGAGGAGCTCGGGACATCGAGTACAAATTTGGTCGTTCGACGTTGCTCGTTGCTCCCGCGCTTACGTATGCTGTCCGTCTCACTCTCGTTTTGTGCCAAACTCTTGTTTGCCGCAATCTGTCGGATTCCCCAAGTTATGGCCGCTAGTGAAGAGAGAGAGAGAGAAATGGGATGGATGGAAATGCGGGAGTCGGAACGAGAGAAAACGAGGGCACAAAATGGCTCATGCACCAACGTCGTATATTTTCAATGGGTATTGACCGAATATTGACCATTTGATCTGAATCCTTCCTATCCAGCATTCCGTCTGTGTTGAAGGCAGAGAATGCGAGCACCGAAAGATGAGAAATGAAAGGAGCGATGGTTTCAATCCCCTCGACCCTCAGAACAATTCCACTCCGGGGTTATGGGACGCTCGACGCTGCTCATACTAGTAACAAGTAGCCCATCTGACAGTCAAGCACCTCAGGCACGTAGTCAACATCGTCGCATTCTCCAAGCGCCGTAATAAGGCAATCACGGCGGCACCGGGGCTATCAGCGAAATAGCCTGAGACGCGCTGGCGTACTGTCATGATCTCTCCGAGTCGATTTCGACGCAAGCAATGTTCTCTCGACCGCACGTCATGTAAGTTTTCCGTTACCGATACAACAATTGCACTACTACCCCTCTGTAACGACCTTGTCCCTCATCTTGAATTGGCTTCAGAGACGCTCGACCTTACCACCAACAAGGGACGCGAGCAACCAGTATTCACAGACATTACCGAAGCTAATGAGATATAGACGGTTGTCCATGTGAGGCTTCCGCGTCATTGCAAGGCGCGCCCACGAGCTCGGGCAGCGTTGAGACACATTTTACGACTCTATTCAAGTTTACACGTGCTTGGCTGCCGTATTTATACCGCGTGATACGAACATACGTACACAGGATGATGAAACGTGTTGGGTAGTATTTGTCCAGTGGTGACGGGAGCCCAATAGGAATATACCCAATCGCACGCCGCATGTCTAACAGTCTAAGAGATTGAGAGACGGGTTAAGCGATATCATACCGGTAACGCGAAGGATCCAGGGGACGATCTCCTGAACGCTCAACGTTTGGTTCCCGAAGTAAAGGACCCGGGATGGCTACATCCGAGTCAGTAACCAGTGGCAATTGCGGTCGAATATCTAGGGTAACCGTAGTACTTGCGTCGATTGCGCGATTCACCGAAGGGAGGTCAAGGGCGTCCGTTTCCTTGCGAAAACCAGGCCGAGGGCTACCATCGTCTTCGGCGCTAGCACCCAGATCGGGCGCAGAGGTCAGTCCTGGACGAGCGTTGGGAACAGTAGTAACTATTATCGAGCGATGAGATTCTAGGTAAGACAATAACAGGTCAGATCGAGCGATGGGAAAGTGTGAAGACAACGGCGAACCTGTAGGAAATATGCGTCGAGAACTGGAGCTAAAGATGAGAGATTTGGTGCATCGAAAGGCGTCCGGAGAACTGCATCGTGCTGGAGGGAAATGGCGGCGGGTAGGGAGGTAAAGGCGAGAGAAGGGGCAGGTGTCGAAGGTCGGGAGCGGGTCGGGCGTTGATATAACTGAGGTGACAATGTCCTGTATTGCACCAGCGGCGGCTGGATCCGGTGAGGCAACGGGAATGCACAGGCTTTCGATGATTGCCTGATGAACGGGGTCGAAGTTGCCAGACAGTGGTGAACCGGTGAGGCTGTTGAGGACATGGAGTGAGGCTGGTACGGACGAGGAAGGCGCATCGGGACTGGCAAGGGAGCAGGTGGCAACGCAGCGTCGTCATTCGGGTCGGTGCGAGCAAACCTTGCGGAGGCAGAGTCATTGGGGATATGAAGTGTAGGTCGGAATGATGACCAGGGATGTTGCACAGTGGATACGATCTTGGTCGCCACAGAATGCGGTCGTCGTCGCTAGTGGAGGTGGAGAAAGCTGTAGGGGCAGCATCGGTATCTCGGTGGAGAGTGACGTAAATCTGGCGAATCGGTGTGAGGATATACCATGCATCCTTGAATCGTCGTCATTCTGGGCTTTTAGAACAATTTGATTCCAGAGTGCACAGAACTCGTGCTGCTGTTCAGGTGACGTATTTTGTACATCGAATCTGGAAGCTGCTCTAGAACCTGAAAGTACGCATCTTCGGCCAGACACTTCCTGGTCATGGCTAATTGCAGGCGAGTAATGTGAGTCAATATGGCAAGTGACAAATGTCCCCCTGCGCGGCGTCTCGGAGGACATTCCGGGACGCCAGTTCGTTGGAGGCAAGAATAAACCAAGAGTCATCGCGCCGTCGTGCCCTTACAATAATACCAAAAACTATGGCTTGGATAATCCCAGTAGTTTCTCATCCTTGCCCTCGCCCCAGCCTCTCACAAAATGTGCAATTTCGGCAGATTGCACTGGCCCATACTGGTCTTCGGACAATATTCTGTCGAAGACCTGCTGAAACATTGACCTAGAGATGTCTGCGGGATTGATCGCTTTCGCACATATGACAGCTCGCCGGCTTTTGACGTGGTCAGGGAGCAAGTCGGATGAGAATGTGCGGTCTAACAGTCCAATCAATGCCATCGAAAGCTCCAACGTTGCTCTCCGGTGAGACTGGGCAGAGGGTCGTCGACCATGTTCGAGCTGCGGAAGCCAGGTAAGCCGGAAAAGAAGCGCTCCAGTTCGTGATCTTCGTCCAAACTGTCGAACGTCCACAGAAACGCGCGAGTATCGATCGCCGAAGGAGAATTCAGAGAAGTTTTCTCGACCGTTTTCCGCATGCCTTGCACGAGCAATTTGCGATGACTTCCTCCAGGGATTGAAAGCGACGGTAGGCTTTTCAGCAAAGCGAATAAGCGAAAGCGGCCCAAAACAAAGGCACGGAAAAATAAAGATGTAGAAAAGGTGAACCATTGAAGGATTCGAAATGTGACCAGTTGTATCCCGGCTACAATGTGCCATGCTGGCAACGAGAGTGGGTGTGGTATGGGCTGTCATGACGAAAGAGCGGGACGAATGTGATGCATCCGTACAGAGCGTGCAAATGCCAATCCATGACACCACCGACTTGAAAATCGTCAGATTTACGTTCCACAGGAACACAGATATCCCGGCAAAGAACAGGAACAGAGAAACGTGCAGCAGGTCGGCAGCGCTTCAACTGCCCACGGAAGGAGAACTTGCGACCCTTCGAAAAAGAACGCACGGATCCGTGCTCGCTTGTGTAGACTGTAACGTGGCTGAGTGACCTTGAGATATCGCCGTGCCCACTGCTGAAGCAAGGTCGCGAGTAGAGCGCAGCTGATACTGATGACCAAACTCAAGAACAACAGCGCGTTCACCCAAACTGCGTAGTTTGGTGGAGAAAATGGGGGCGGGGAAGCAGGGAGGGAACTAGAGATGTCAGATCGATTTGGATCGGCGAGAGTCTGATAGATATTTGAGAGGTAGAAGTTGGAGGTGTCCTGTGGGTTCGTCGAATATCTTGAATGGACACTGAGATCAAGACGCGACAGCAGCAGAGAATAAACCGGTCTATGAGAGATGAGTCAGTAAAGCAGTGCATGGCATTGGGAGATAGTGACGCACAAAGATGAGAATTCCGTCAGCGTCCGCTTGCCATGCTTCGGCCATTTTCTTGTCTTCTTCCGTCGCCATTTCCAAGTACATTGAAAAAATAGGACCGGAGCCATCGACGAAGTTATACACCCTGCGACGCTTGATTCTGTGCCAACTGAGGTGGGTACTGGTGGTCACCTGTGGGGGCATCAGGGCTGGTGGGGGCGGTGAGGGTGGAGTAAGGTACCTGTCCCGGGACTATACCCGCCTCGGCTATGTCGATACCCTCAGGGTGAGCTCGGGACATGGAAGATTATGACGATTTGGGGAGGTCACAATGTATTAGGATGGAAAGAGTTCGGTTAGTGCAGGGCACTATGAGGCGATACAGTACAGCACTGCACAGGATCGAACCGTGACCACAAGCGTTGTCACTCAATGGCCCGTTTGTCGTTGCGAAACTGACATTGATTCTCATTGTGTGCTGTCATAAGTCATTTTTGCATTGCGTGGTGGAAAACCAGGGGTCAACCTGACGCGAAGACCTCTCTTCTCGTTGTACTGCAGTCGAGAGGGAGTCTCGCAAATGATATTGCCAGTCCATTGCTGCCAGTGAACATTTTGCCCGGCCGTGAGCGAGATACTGTACCAATTAGCGCTTAACTCGGTTTTGTAACCGTAACCCTCGGTCTACTCCTGGTTGAGGCTGTGGGTCAATGATTATCGACCTGGATCGAGTTCTCGTGCGTAGCTGCTTCCCCTTCGAAGTTGGGACCTACATGTTTGTATGAAACTGTCCGCGCGCCGGGTGGTGTCCGAGTCGATGCAAATGAGTTACACTGTCACTGGAGAGGAACATGGGGCGTCTGGAATTACCGTGACTATAATTGTCTTCTCACTCACTCCTATTACTTGTCCTCTATTCAGTATTTCGCTGGCGTTGCAATGGCCCTCGGTTCTTTGGCGAGTGGACCGGGTGGAGAGACGGAAGAAGCTATCTCAGAGGGCACTTTCGGACACCAGGTATGTGGATACCCGGTTGCTCTCTGCATCTAATTCAGGTCAAAGCACAGGTCGCCGCGCTCGTTGGGTACATCTCGTCGGGCAGACCAGAACTAAACGATACCGAACGTGCACCTTATTTCGAATCGATTAGACAGACGCTTGTGGTCGAGGACAGTCAGAATCTTCAATTGAATGACATTGCGAGGTGAGGCGAGGTCTTCTCTATCGTATAGACTAGGCGAGGGCACCAACCGCGGTGCGTGCAAACGTTTTTTTTCACTTCGACGCTCTCATTTCCTAATCATATTTGCAACTTGAACAGACATTGTCCTCCTTTATTTTCCCACATATTAAACATATGGCGATCAATTCCTCAGAAACAAAAGCGCATGCGACAGAGCTGTTGGCTGAGTCCGCAATCTACACCGCGAGTGCGTTTCCCACTTCATGCTAGTCCTCATGTCATTTCTCATTAACTTGAGCTTGACGAACTTCAATCCGCCCCCATGACAATATACTCTGCTTTCTGGTCTACTGTAACGCGCTGTAGACCCCGCCAGCGCACACGACCAACTGCACGATCTGCGGTCCCCGCGCCGACGTCGACAAATGACTCGAGCAGTGAGAGACAACGGAAGGGCGCTCTCTTGAACATTCGTGTGCGTCTTCCCAAAGCGAGGCAGCCGTATTCTGCCCTCTCTACTCCACCTGCTGATGCTCTTCGCTTTCCATGCAGAGATACGGCCTGCCAGAACCGCGTCTCAGGCGACACAGCTTACCACGTTCGATGCAATCACCACGGCCCTACCCACTCGCCATCTTCGACTTTGAACCGCTCGTCAGGCCGACGTGGCCTCGCTGCACAAGCGCTCTTTGCGCTCCCTCGGATATTCCTAAGGGTGGGCCGGGCAGACTGCACGCCTGCCCGCCCATATACGGTACGTCTCCACGACGGGAGTCGAATGATGTGCCACCGATGGTAAGCTTTCCCTCCACCCCCCTTGCCAAACACTTTCTTCCTGGTGACGACCCCCATCATGAGTAAAAGGCGATCAGCGCTGGCTACCAACGGTCAACCTCGCACAGACGTTGAGCGCGTATTCGATCCGCGAGAGGGTGCGAAGTTGTCAAGCGCCTCGTGCGATAGCAGGTTCGCAGGCATGGTCGACGTCGTCGCTTTCGCCAGGCGCTGTAACGAGGTAGTCAAGGTGGCGGCAGGAATGCAGTCTGAGACTCATATGTTGGGCTCCTGCTCATATGTCATTTTCAAACGTCCACAAGGACATCCGGGCTCGTTGTCGACGCTAGCGGCGTTCTCTCGACCACACTCTATGTAAATATCTATTTTTCTCACTGACCCGTTAGTCCTTCCGGGTTGCCCTCCTATTCCCCTTGCAACGACCTTATTCCCTTTCTGGAATCTTCATAGTATTGATTCTGCGAACGTTCGACCCTGCTTTCATCAAGGGACGCAGATAGCCGTATCCACAGACGCTACCGAATCAGGGGAGATAATGGGTACCCAGATGCGCGCAGAGGCTTCCGCGTAATTCACGGTGGAACGTTACGACTCATTGACGATTCGCCGCTATTCGAGTTACACATATTTGGATCCCTACGTGATACGAATATACTGTACGCCGGTTGATACAACGTAGTATCAGTCAACTAATAATCGGGGCCCAATAAGAATATACCCAATCGCACGCACGTCTAACAGTCTAAGAGATTGAAGGACGGGTTAAACGATATCATACCGGTAACGCGAAGGATCCGGGGGACGATCTCCTGAACGCTCAACGTTTGGTTCCCGAAGTAAAGGACGCGGGATGCTACGTCCGAGTCAGTAACCGGTGGCAATTGCGGTCGAATATCTAGGGTAACCGTAGTGCTTGCGTCGATTGCGCGATTCACCGAAGGGAGGTCAAGGACGTCCGTTTCCTTGCGAAAGCCAGGCTGAGGGCTACCATCGTCTTCGGTGCTAGCAACCAGATCAGGCGCAGAGGTCGGTCCTGGACGAGCGTTGGGAGAAGTAGTAACTATTATCGAGTGATGAGATTCTAGGTAAGACAATAACAGGTCAGATTGAGCGATGGGGAAGTGCGAAGACAACGGCGAACCTGTACGAATAATGTCGTCGAGAACTGGAGCTAAAGATGAGAGATTTGGTGCATCGAAAGGCGTCCGGAGGTCTGCATCGTGCTGGAGGGAAACGGCGGCGGGTAGGGAGGTAAAGGAAAGAGAAGGGGCAGGCGTTGAAGGTTTGGGAGCGGGGTCGGGCATTGATATAACTGTGTCTGGTATTGCACCAGCAGTGGCTGGATCCGGTGAGGGAACGGGAATGTGCAGGCTTTCGATGATTGCCTGATGAACAGGGTGGAAAGTGTCAGGCAGCGGCACACCGGTGAGGTTGTTGAGGACATGGTGTGGGGCCGGTACAGATGAGGTAGGCGCATCGGGACTGGTAAGGAAAGAAGGTGGCAACGCAGCGTCATCATTGGGGCCGGTGCGAGCAAAGGTCGCGGTGGCAGAGTCATTGTGAATGTGGGGTGTAGGGTCGGAATGATGACCAGGGATGTTGCACAGTGGATACGATGTTGGGAACCACAGAACGACGTCCAGGTCGCCAGTGGAGGCGGAGAAAGCTGTAGGGGCAGCATCGGTATCTTGATGCAGAGTGACGTAAATCTTGCGAATCGGTCTGAGGATATCCACTGTGATGCATGCGATGCTCCGATCGTCGCCACTCTGGGCTTTTAGAACAATTTGATTCCAGAGTGCACAGAACTCGTGCTGCTGTTCAGGTGACGTATTTTGTACATCGAATCTGGAAGCTGCTCCTAGAACGTTTGAGCATGCAGATGACCGCATCCAGTCTAAGGATGCTTCCCGGTAATGGCTAAATTGCAGGCGAGCAATGTGAGTCAATATGGCAAGCGACAGGCTGTCCCCCTGTGTGGGGTAGTCTCGGAGGACGGATTCCGGGACGCCCAGTTCGTTGGAGGCAAGAACACGCGCCCGGCCATGTGGACTCGGACGAAATACCGATCAGATTACTGAACGCAAATGACTCTTGAGAGTCATCGTTTGAATCGTTTCCGACCTGAGCCCACGCTCTCATTCAAGCCATTCAGCTCTTGGTAAAGTCGAAGAATTGTGTTCAATTTGTCCACGTAAAAAAAAAATCCAAAGAAAAATACATTAAGTAGCTAGACAGATGTGTGAAGCAAGACAAGCAAAAGCACGGCACCAGCGTCCACGGTTTGCCAAAGGAATAGAAGAAAAAAAAAAGAACTCCGAACGTGCCTCCACGCTC